>JASANA010011124.1:0-10396 GCA_030248095.1 Ptycholaimellus sp. GST1_10
GGCGGGTGCGCTGTGCTGTTTCCCAAACCTGTTTCGTCCGTCCCATGTTGACGAGGCGGGCGGAAGGGAGGCCGGGATCAGTCTGTCTATTTTCCCCCAAGATGCCCTAACCTGTTCCGCTCTCCTTCCCGGCTCTTCCGGGCCTCTTCCGGTGACCTACGAAAGAGAATCTCGCTATGTTCCTGCTGTTACACCACACCCTATTTGGCATTGCTTTGGCGGCATTTCCAGCTACAGCTGCCCTGCTGCTAAAACTGGCAGTCTCTTGAGTCCCTGCAGGTTGGGGGGATCTTTGCTTCCGTGGCCTCGGAGCGACATGATCAAGCTGAAAGCGCTAGCTAATCCCTCAACCCCCAGCTCTGGCCCATGACAGCGGAGGGAGAGACATTGTTTGAGAACTCCGGCCTGAAGAGGAGGACTGCGACGCCTGCTGCTTTACCCCCCATACCCCTTCATCCGCCTCCCTTCCTGCCTATCGATCTATATGTGGGAGGCACACACACGCGCGTGCCCGCGCAGAGGAACGGGAGCTGGAGGGAACGAGTCTCTCGCCGCCCCTCCCACTCACCCCCTATATGCCTCCCCCCTCTAGCCCCCCTCTATGTACCTTCTCCGCGCAAGCTCACAGATGCTTCCAGACCTTCGCCTGCTGCCTTTTTCGCCTCTGTCCATCCTCCCTTTCGCGGCCAACGACATGCCAGGCAGCCCCAACCGACTGTCCTAAGAGAGCCAACTAGCATTTCCCTTTCCTTCCTCACCTTTTCATGCTCTCCACCCCCTTAGTCATGCTCTCCTCAGTCATGCTCTGCTGTGAAACGGAAGAGGGACTTTGTGAGAGTGCGGCGGCAAGTGTTAGCCCTCAACAGGCGGGAGGAAGTGCGCAGGCATGACGCTTGCATGACGTTGTCCTCAATGAGGGACGGAGGGAGGGGGTGAATGGGAGGCGGAATGGGCGTCGAAAGCCTCGGGGATTTATGAAATCACTTGGCCCCCAACTTTTACACTTCGGCTCACCAGCCCCACTTCACTCTCTAGCTTCCCTTACAAACCTTGCATCACCGACAGCCTGGCTGAGTGCGGTTAAATGTGAAGCAAGTTTCAGCAAGTCACGTTTCCCGCTCACCTGTCAGCCCGGACATCTCTTTCTGATACTTTTTCTTTAGTCGTGGCAGTGCCAGGTATTTGCCGCGAATCCCCTACTTTTCCAAAGGGCATGCGCTTAGGTTAAAGCACCAAGCATAGCGATGCTTAGGCTTAGATAGAATTAGCGTAGATACATTTAAAAATGGCAATTCGCGGCAAATACCTGGAGGGAGTCGTCATTTTGGCAGTGGCCGAATTCTGTCTGTCGTCAATTTCCCCTGAAATCTAGCCGTATGCTTGCTCAGGCGACTTTGTGCATGATGGGGGCTGGGGTCGATGGGAGAAATGCGGAAGCAGCTGTCTGGCGTTGAGCTGCGTGGCTATCCCGCTTCTACTGGTTGAGGCGAAGTGGCTTGAAGAGGCTGAAGTGGGAGGTCCTGCTGAGGAGGGCAGCTGGTGGGAACGGCGTAAGAGAGAGAGAGAGAGAGGCGACCAGAGCGCCGGAAGCTCCTCCATGCCCTACCCTTCCTGACTCCCCCATCGATCCGACGCCACACAGGTGCCGCAAACACACCGCCAATCCATCCATCCCCCTCCCCCCCTCTTCTACTCTCCTGCCCACTTCCACCCCCCTCTCCCAACTTCCACCCCCCTAAGCTCCTGTGCAGCAGGCAGCCAGAGTCACCTACCCTCCCTACCGCCACCCTTCCTACGGCCCCACCCCCTCCCACCCTGCCTACCACCCTCCCTAGGCCACCTCCCACCCTCCAGTCCCTGAGCCCTTCGCATGCAAGACTGATGTACGGTCAAGTCCAGGAGGCCTCATGGTCCTGTTCCCTCCTTTCTCCCTCCATTGATGTCCTTGGAAGGGCTGTTGGAGGGGGGAGTGGTGAGTGGGCGGGTGGAGGAGTGGAGATTGCAGAGCAGGGGGGAATGGCGTGAATTGGCCTCTGGTGGCGGCGGACGGCGGGCGGTGGAGGTGCGGAAGGCGAGGATGGCCGGCTCCCTCACCCTCACCGAGAACATGATCGGCCGCCTCAAGAAGATGATCTCCCGCGACGTCTCCGACGCCGACGAGCGGGTCCAATCCCTTCTCCTTAGCCCTCTTCCCTCTCCCTCTACTCTCCTTCACCCCCCTTCACCGTCAGCCAAGAATGATGATGACGATGGCGGTGAGCTGGCGCCGGTGATGATTGAATAGGAGAGCTTTGATCTGGCAATCTTTCTGGAGCACAGTTAGCCGCCTGCTCATGCGCCCGTTGCTAAGGAGGCCCAGCGCTTTCGCCCCTCTGCTGGTGCTGACGGCTAAGTGGAGGCTTGTGTGGGTGGGAGGACTCTAAGCAAGCGCCTCTGCCCCGTCAGCCGCCATTCCCTACGCGCCTCAATTGCTCCCACTTTGTTCGCCTGTGTCTGCCCGGCCTAGGTAGCACAGGGGGGCCTCAGATTCCCGTTATTAACGACCATTTTTGCTCCCTCCAACATTGTTTGGAGATTATGATTTATAGAATCGCACGCTCTTTTAAAGAATCTGAACAGGGTATGGAGTCAATTAAAGTGGGCGACTGTAGGTGTGCTATTTTGGGGGCTTTGACAATGGTGCTATGGTTACTTTTTGGCTCTACTAGGATTCAGTTCGTATATTGTATTGATGATTTTTCTTTTAAAATTTTTCTTTTCCTGCAAAGACTTACTTAAAAGGTTTACTCATAGATGTCTCAAAAAGCCGTGCCGAAAAGTACTACCCCTTTTTTCTTTTTTCCCAATTTGTCAATAGCTAAACATCAGGAAAAATTCAATTTTAATCCCCCTCTTTTCCCCGCTCAACGGTGGCTTAAAATAACTAAAATCCAAATTTTAGGCGAAAAAAGTTAAGCAAAATTAAAAAGGGCATTTTTGGATGTTTTTTTCTACATATTCATTGTTTAAAAATTTCTTACGCACTGGGGACCCTGATTTTTGAACTCTACGCCACAAAATTGACCCATATTTCTAAAATTTGCTAGATTTTTGCGCGGCCGCAGGCCGCCTGCCGCGGAGGGCAGGGCAGTCAGAGCTCCGGAGGCCCGGAGCGATGATGCGGAGGCCCGGAGCATGAGCCTCGGCAGTGCGGAGGCGTGTTAGGGGAAGCGTAGGACCGTGGCCCGCCCGTGCCGGAGGCCGGAGGAGCCTGGCGCCCTGCCCGAAACGAGGCCGGCGGCCAAGGCCAGCTTAAGCAGCTACCCCATCTTTGCGTCCGTCTGTCCACATATATATATATATATATATATATATATATATATATATATATATATATATATATATATATATATATATATATATATATATATATATATATGTGTGTGTGTCTTTCCGGGGCCGGGTACTCCGCGGTTTTTCAACGAAATTGGCTGTTTTTTTGCATGCGGTCCGACTGGGTGGTATCTCCAGGCCATTTTTTGCGCTTGACGTAATTTTGCGTTTTTCGACCAAAACTCAATTTTTTGATGTTTCAAAGTACAAAAATTCATAAATCACTGGTTTTTCAACGAAATTGTCTGATTTTTGGCAGGTACGTCCGTCGAGGTGCTATCTTGAAGCTGGCAAAAGGAATTTCCGAAATATTTGTTATTTCTCAGTTTATGGCCAAAAACCTAAAATCTTGATGTTTCAAAAATTCGAACATCCATAAATCAATGGTTTTCCAATGAAATCAGTTGAATTTTGGCATGAACGTCTGCCATGGTGATATCTAGAAACTGTTAAAAGGACTTTTTGAAAAATTTATTATTTCTTGATTTAGTTAAAACCCAAAATCTTGATGTTTCAAAAATTCGAGCATCCATGGTTTTCAATAAAATTAGCTCAATTTGGGTGAGAGGCTTATTTGTAATTAAACCAGCTGATTTTGACTTGTTTACTTGGAACAAAGGCCGCGCATCTTGGCAATAGCCGAGAATACCTTGTTATGATTGTCTCTCCATCAAAAAGCCCTTTAAAATTATTTTCACATGAATGATTTTCTTTAAATGAATGATTTTGACATAGAGTTGAAAAATCAGGGGCCTGATTGCGTAAAAAATTTACATTTTATGAAAATATGGAAAAAAAATTCAAAAAGCTTCAAAAATGGCCATAATTGTCTGTTTTTAGGCTGCGCGCTTCACAGCGCTTTAATTTTGCCCAATTGTTTTGGCTTAAAAACTAGATTCTAATTATTTTAAGCCACTGTTAAGAGGGGAAAAGGTGGAAATTGAAATTCTTTCCTTATGCTACGACACAGGGGGCTCACCAACTTTTTTTTTGGGAAAAACGGAATATTCTTGATGTTTCCCTAACCAGGAATAAAGTTTATCAAATCCCTTTGAGACTCTTGGTTAAGTTTGAGTTCTCAAAACTCAAAATTCAATTTTGCGACCTTATGCCTGCGAATAATGTGTGACAAAATTTTTATGTTCAAACGCCAAAACTGGTGCTAAAAGTCACGCTATTAGATGACAAGTTTTGAAAAGCTTTGAAACTTTCTAAAAAGTTTGAGAACCAACGTTTGAAACTCGCAATAAAGCTCTCTTAAATATTTGCAGCATTTTCAACACCCGCTTCCCAATGATATTAGCCCTTTTTTAAAGCTACTAGCCTGGACCTTGGCACCCCTCCCGATCCTTTCCGACTCAGGCCATATCAAGTGATGGCCTGCGGGCTGGAGAGAATCCGTCGCTCGCTGCGTCGGCGGATGCGCAAGTACAGACCTGCCCACAATCCCCCGCCTGTCATTCACTGGTCCAAGGTCCTTTGCTCTTTCGCCCATCCGCTTTCTTTGCCCGCCTTCCCCAACCTAGGCGGCCAAGGCCAACGCTGTCAATGTCTGCAAAGAAGAGACGCGGCACTGGCCAGCTGCAAATGAAGCTTTCGTGATAGAATGTGAGGCAGACTGGCTTTGCAAGGCTTCCACCTGCCCTCAACGCCCCTTGCCCTTCACAACGGAAGCCATACCATAGGAGCTTTGAGTAGGCCAGGGCAAAGGCAGCCTCTCCTTGCCTATGCCATGGCCAACTTGGGCACCTTTACTCCCCCTTGCTTCAATGGCCTCTGCTAGAGACGGGGAATGGGCTGCTTTCTGGCCAAGTCCAGCAGCCACGCCGCCCCGCCACCCTTGGTGCAAAGCGTTCTGCTTAGCCTCTGCTGAGCCTGGAGCGTTGGCAGATGGAAGGGACGTGGGTGGGGGAGCTGGTGGGGAAGGAGGCGGAGGAGAGGCCCAGTGGCTTTCTGCAGGGCGTCTGGGGCCTTCTCAGCTTCCGTCGCTGGCGGCGAGTGGCCCATTTGGTTCGCTCACCGCTTCTCCCCTCCCCTACACTCACACCTTTCATGGCCTGGCGCTGGCTTGCCTCCTGGGCTCACGGAGTGAAATGGAGGCAGCAGTAATTGCTAATTTCCTTTTTAGTGAAATTTTGGGAGCAAGGAATAAATGACGATGGAGCAGGCTTAGTTCAGCGGTAGTTATTTTGAAATAAGTGGAGATGAGTAGATTGTAATGATGCGGGCAGCAGTGTGAGGAGTGATAAAAGGGGAGGAGAGGTTAGGGCGAACGATGTAGACACATGTAGGCTCAGCTGGCCTCTGTGGGACTGGTGAGTAGCAGCGGCGGGGCTGGCAGTAGGCTGAAGCTGGTGAGCTAGAGAGAGAGGCAGAGAATGTCAGCATGGCGCTTGGGGGCCTCCACACCCTCCGACACCTCCATCACCTCCATCACCACTCTGGACAGCCAAGACCCCGACGATGGACAGCCCATCTGCATTCACTATGTCTCCTTTGCTCTAGTCCAGCTCAATAGCCTTTCCTTCCCCCGCCATTGCATTAAGAATCTTCTTGCGTCTAAGAAGGCCTGGCTGTTGACCAGGATCCCCCCCCCCAACGGTTTTACCGGCCAACCAAGCCAGTTTTGGACCAACCAATTTTTTTGCCCCCCCCCCCCCCCAAGAGTTTTGCCCCCGCCCCCCCAAATTTGCCTTGTATTCTTGAGGTTATCAACTATGCATCGGGTGTGACTAAGCGCAAGATACAAGCAAGAACAGTATATGAGTTTGGTGACCACTATCCCCCCCCCCCAAATGCCACTTGGTGGGGGGATACTGGTCATCAATCAAGGGATTTTGGCATTTGGGGGGGGGGATAGTGGTCACCAAAGTCGATGACCAAAATCCCGCCTCAAGTGCAAAAACACCAAAAATCGCCTTGAGAGCATGATCATACGTACATTGATTACTAATTTTGGGGGGGGATACTTACGTGGGGGGATACTTCACAGGGGGGGGGGTAAAAGCTTGGGGGGGGGGGGTAGAAGCCTTGGGGGGGATTCTGGTCATAAGCCGAAGGCCTGGCGGATTCCACCTGCTCTAGTCAGCAGAATAGGGCAGTCAGTGAGTATGATGCGAGTGTGGCTAAGCGACTGATTGAATCGGAGTCCCAGTTTACTTTCTCAAACTCTCCTGCTACGGACACCTGATGAGGCGTTCTTTGATGACTAGAAGCTAAGGGTGAGACTGTGTCCATGGATTGGCTTTGTGGGAAGATAGAATGGGGAGCTGTTGGAAAGGGAGGGAGAGACGGAATGGAGGGAAGTGATGTTGCAGGGTGAGGAGGGCGGAGGCGTGGATGGAGTGTCGGGGATCTCCAGCGGTCCGGAGGGCCAGCTGGCAGGTGAGGAGGCCTCAGTTGGAGGGGTGGTGTAAAGCTGTGCTGGATTGGGAGGGAGCAGTGCTGGGGGGACGACGACGATGGTGGCGGCCCGAGCGCAGCGCTTCAGCAACGCCTCCGACCTCCTCTTCCGCCGGGACACCGACAACACCATCCCCGACATCGCCCGCATGTCCTCCATGGTCACGCTCAAGAACGAGTCCATTCGATGGTTCACGCTTTCTTCCCCAGCCTCAAAGCAGTGCTGGGGGGACGACGACGATGGTGGCGGCCCGAGCGCAGCGCTTCAGCAACGCCTCCGACCTCCTCTTCCGCCGGGACACCGACAACACCATCCCCGACATCGCCCGCATGTCCTCCATGGTCACGCTCAAGAACGAGTCCATTCGATGGTTCACGCTTTCTTCCCCAGCCTCAAAGCAGTGCTGGGGGGACGACGACGATGGTGGCGGCCCGAGCGCAGCGCTTCAGCAACGCCTCCGACCTCCTCTTCCGCCGGGACACCGACAACACCATCCCCGACATCGCCCGCATGTCCTCCATGGTCACGCTCAAGAACGAGTCCATTCGATGGTTCACGCTTTCTTCCCCAGCCTCAAAGCAGTGCTGGGGGGACGACGACGATGGTGGCGGCCCGAGCGCAGCGCTTCAGCAATGCCTCCGACCTCCTCTTCCGCCGGGACACCGACAACACCATCCCCGACATCGCCCGCATGTCCTCCATGGTCACGCTCAAGAACGAGTCCATTCGATGGTTCACGCTTTCTTCCCCAGCCTCAAAGCAGTGCTGGGGGGACGACGACGATGGTGGCGGCCCGAGCGCAGCGCTTCAGCAACGCCTCCGACCTCCTCTTCCGCCGGGACACCGACAACACCATCCCCGACATCGCCCGCATGTCCTCCATGGTCACGCTCAAGAACGAGTCCATTCGATGGTTCACGCTTTCTTCCCCAGCCTCAAAGCAGTGCTGGGGGGACGACGACGATGGTGGCGGCCCGAGCGCAGCGCTTCAGCAACGCCTCCGACCTCCTCTTCCGCCGGGACACCGACAACACCATCCCCGACATCGCCCGCATGTCCTCCATGGTCACGCTCAAGAACGAGTCCATTCGATGGTTCACGCTTTCTTCCCCAGCCTCAAAGCAGTGCTGGGGGGACGACGACGATGGTGGCGGCACGAGCGCAGCGCTTCAGCAACACCTCCGACCTCCTCTTCCGCCGGGACACCGACAACACCATCCCCGACATCGCCCGCATGTCCTCCATGGTCATGCTCAAGAACGAGTCCATTCGATGGTTCACGCTTTCTTCCCCAGCCTCAAAGCAGTGCTGGGGGGACGACGACGATGGTGGCGGCCCGAGCGCAGTGCTTCAGCAACGCCTCCGACCTCCTCTTCCGCCGGGACACCGACAACACCATCCCCGACATCGCCCGCATGTCCTCCATGGTCACGCTCAAGAACGAGTCCATTCGATGGTTCACGCTTTCTTCCCCAGCCTCAAAGCAGTGCTGGGGGGATGACGACGATGGTGGCGGCCCGAGCGCAGCGCTTCAGCAACGCCTCCGACCTCCTCTTCTGCCGGGACACCGACAACACCATCCCCGACATCGCCCGCATGTCCTCCATGGTCACGCTCAAGAATGAGTCCATTCGATGGTTCACGCTTTCTTCCCCAGCCTCAAAGCAGTGCTGGGGGGACGACGACGATGGTGGCGGCCCAAGCGCAGCGCTTCAGCAACACCTCCAACCTCCTCTTCCGCCGGGACACCGACAACACCATCCCCGACATCGCCCGCATGTCCTCCATGGTCACGCTCAAGAACGAGTCCATTCGATGGTTCACGCTTTCTTCCCCAGCCTCAAAGCAGTGCTGGGGGGATGACGACGATGGTGGCGGCCCGAGCGCAGCGCTTCAGCAACGCCTCCGACCTCCTCTTCCGCCGGGACACCAACAACACCATCCCCGACATCGCCCGCATGTCCTCCATGGTCACGCTCAAGAACGAGTCCATTCGATGGTTCACGCTTTCTTCCCCAGCCTCAAAGCAGTGCTGGGTGGACGACGACGATGGTGGCGGCCCGAGCGCAGCGCTTCAGCAACGCCTCCGACCTCCTCTTCCGCCGGGACACCGACAACACCATCCCTGACATCGCCCGCATGTCCTCCATGGTCACGCTCAAGAACGAGTCCATTCGATGGTTCACACTTTCTTCCCCAGCCTCAAAGCAGTGCTGGGGGGACGACGACGATGGTGGCGGCCCGAGCGCAGCGCTTCAGCAACGCCTCCGACCTCCTCTTCCGCCGGGACACCGACAACACCATCCCCGACATCGCCCGCATGTCCTCCATGGTCACGCTCAAGAACGAGTCCATTTGATGGTTCACACTTTCTTCCCCAGCCTCAAAGCAGTGCTGGGGGGACGACGACGATGGTGGCGGCCCGAGCGCAGCGCTTCAGCAACACCTCCAACCTCCTCTTCCGCCGGGACACCGACAACACCATCCCCGACATCGCCCGCATGTCCTCCATGGTCACGCTCAAGAACGAGTCCATTCGATGGTTCACGCTTTCTTCCCCAGCCTCAAAGCAGTGCTGGGGGGACGACGACGATGGTGGCGGCCCGAGTGCAGCACTTCAGCAACGCCTCCGACCTCCTCTTCCGCCGGGACACCGACAACACCATCCCCGACATCGCCCGCATGTCCTCCATGGTCACGCTCAAGAACGAGTCCATTCGATGGTTCATGCTTTCTTCCCCAGCCTCAAAGCAGTGCTGGGGGGACGACGACGATGGTGGCGGCCCGAGCGCAGCACTTCAGCAACGCCTCTGACCTCCTCTTCCACCGGGACACCGACAACACCATCCCCGACATCGCCCGCATGTCCTCCATGGTCACGCTCAAGAACGAGTCCATTCGATGGTTCACGCTTTCTTCCCCAGCCTCAAAGCAGTGCTGGGGGGACGACGACGATGGTGGCGGCCCGAGCGCAGCGCTTCAGCAACGCCTCCGACCTCCTCTTCCGCCGGGACACTGACAACACCATCCCTGACATCGCCCGCATGTCCTCCATGGTCACGCTCAAGAACGAGTCCATTCGATGGTTCACGCTTTCTTCCCCAGCCTCAAAGCAGTGCTGGGGGGACGACGACGATGGTGGCGGCCCGAGCGCAGCGCTTCAGCAACGCCTCCAACCTCCTCTTCCGCCGGGACACCAACAACACCATCCCCAACATCGCCCGCATGTCCTCCATGGTCACGCTCAAGAACGAGTCCATTCGATGGTTCACGCTTTCTTCCCCAGCCTCAAAGCAGTGCTGGGGGGACGACGACGATGGTGGCGGCCCGAGCGCAGCGCTTCAGCAACGCCACCGACCTCCTCTTCCGCCAGGACACCGACAACACCATCCCTGACATCGCCCGCATGTCCTCCATGGTCACGCTCAAGAACGAGTCCATTCGATGGTTCACGCTTTCTTCCCCAGCCTCAAAGCAGTGCTTTCGGACGACGACGATGGTGGCGGCCCGAGCGCAGCGCTTCAGCAACACCTCCGACCTCCTCTTCCGCCGGGACACCGACAACACCATCCCCGACATCGCCCGCATGTCCTCCATGGTCACGCTCAAGAACGAGTCCAT
>JASANA010011125.1:0-15180 GCA_030248095.1 Ptycholaimellus sp. GST1_10
AGACAGACCTTCATGCAAAAATCCAGCCAATTTCGTTGAAAAATCGAGGAGTACGGGCTGCGGTACCACAAAAATATATGCGGACAGACGGATGAAAAATGGGGTAACTGTTAAAGCGGGCCTTGGCCGCCCGCCGCTCTGGGCAGGGCGCCAGAGCTCCTCCGGCCTCCGGGCATGGGTGCTACGGCCCCTACGCTTCGCCTAGCATGCTTCGCATGCTAGGCTACGCTCCAGGGCCTCCGCACCCATGCCCTCCGGCCTCCGGAGCTCTGACTGCCCTGCCCTTCGCGGCAGGCGGCCTGCGGCCGCGCAAAAATGTTAATAAAGTAACAGGATGTGATTGTGATTCCGAAATATGATTAGTTATTCATGAAAGGTTGTAGGCAAGCTTGGAATGCGCTGGGCTGATGAACGTTCTGAGCCTAGAACCAGTAGGCGTGGAGGTGGGGAGTTTCGGGATAGTTCAGACCGGCATGGTAGCCACAGTCGGCTCCCTTGCCCTCACTTATTACATCATTCTCGTTCTTCACTTATCCATTCTCCATGTTTCATCCTCATGGAAGCGCAAAACTGGTTTAGGTCCAATTCGCTATGGCGGAGAATCCTGGCACAAGCCCCAATCATAGCCCCAATCTTACTGCTCTTGTTTCAGAAGCATAATGTCACCCGCTTATCTTCCTAAAATTAAAGCTTGTCCGCCTAAAATAGTAGATGTGAATATTTAATTATATTTACCTAGCTTTGCGAAGCATAAGGCAAAAAGCAATTTTATGATTCCCCAAATATATGTAGCTGTCTGTGTAAAAAGCTTCGATAGCTGTGTGATATTGAACCCAAAAGCGATCTTTTGGTCTTCTGATCTCACATAATCAGATTAAAAGTGCTTTTTGTCATGTTCGTATATGTTGAAGTCAGTAACTCTAGTATCTATGACCTATGTGATCTTTTTTTATCAAGTAATGAGTTTGACCGGTGATACACGATCCCAGAGCGTTGCAATATAGATATATTTGCTATTGAATTTAAGTCATTTTATAATAAATGCAAATATAGAAAGACCTCTTGTTGCTCTTATAAGGCAGACCAATTGGACACAACGAGCTGCTATATTTTATAAGCATTTATTCGTGACGCATCTTGCCTCGTCACTATCAACGAGAAAGGAGCAATGCAAAGGCATTTTAATGAGCCAGTGTGGGCAATGGAGGAGGGGAGAGAGGGAGAGCTTAGCGATGATAGGCGCGACCCTTCGCTGAACTGGCCTAGTGTCCTTCCTCGCTCCTGTTGGACGACGGGCCACGCCTCGCAGCCTCCCTAATAGGAGAGGAGAGGACGAAGACTGGCGACACCTTTGTTGGCCGCAGGACGCCCTCACTCCTCCGCCATTTCCGTCTGCCTTTTGTTGCGCAACGAACTCCACCTCTAATCCTCCTCACTCACCCAACTTTGCCTCACACGCCATGATTCTTCCACTCCTCCTCCTCGCGGCGGCTTCAGGCCCGGTCGGTGCCTTTGCTTCCCTCCTCACTCACACTGCTAACACGAGACTTGCGACACAGATGCTGGTTGCTAGTGCACCAGCTGAGAGCGTGAAGAAGGAAATGCTCCAGCACTTCGCCGTCTTCCAGGACAAGGCCGCCAATCTGGACGAGGCTCTCTTCCACTCCTCTTCTACTCCCACTCTCCTTCTCACCAGCCCCTTCAACCCTGCAGATGCAAAAGATGCTGGAAGCCATAGCCAGACTGGCCCTCAAGCGGCACCAGGCCAGCGCGGAGTTGGCCGTCTTCGTCCGCAACCCCGGCGATGAGGTTGGCCCTTCAGGCAGCCAGCCACTAACACCACCCGCTTCCCGCCCCACCCCACAACCCCTAACGCCCTTTCATCAGCTCAGCAGCTGGACCAGCAACGCCAGCCGATCCCTAATGCCACAGACACTACCTACACCAACGCCACCGCCTCTCTTCCGCCTTCCCACGGGTGCCTCCCCAGACTAGCTTCCCAGCTCTTTGGAAGGGCACATGAAGCAGTTGTTGCAGAAGCGGGGGGAACTGATGAAGTCGCTTCTTTAGAGAATGTACATAGCAATCCTTTTCTTTTCGAGGGTTCGTCTTATTTTGAAGTAGCTGAAGCAGGAGAGAAAGAAGCTGGGGATTGAAGGTGACATTCTGCTGACGCCGGAGCAAGTGGAGGAGGTGTTTACGCAGAGCGAAGATTGGGCTGGAGGACTGCCAGTTCCGGCAGCGCACAGGCGGACCAAACGCAAACTTTACTCCAATCCCAACTTTCTCTGGCGCAATATGCCCATTCACTATCGCATCTCCACCCAACTAGGTTGCTGCTGACCGCGCTAAAATCAGACGTTTAGGCATCTGCAGTCTTGCAGGAGGACGAACTGCAGCCAACATTCGGCGCTCTATGTCCTTTTGGGAGACGCATACATGTCTGAGATTCCGTGAAGCGCGTAGGCCCAGCGGAGACTTCCTGGATTTCTTCAAGGGCCATGGGTTTCTGGCTTGCTTTGCAAAATCATGGCAAAGAAAAGGCTGAAACTCCTTCTAAGCTGCTACTCAATGATCGGGCGTGTAGGAGGCCGTCAAGGCGTCTCCATCGGTCCTGGCTGTGAAAAGGTTGTGGCAGTATTTGCTAATTTGCAGATTGATTGCCAGCATAACAATGATAGGTTGGCATAATCGCGCACGAAATATCACATGCCCTGAGTCTGTGGCATGAACAGTCGCGTCCAGATGCCGACTGCTGCATCTCCGTCCTCCACAAAGTTGGCCTCATATTTTTTCCATCTCAAACAGCCAATAGACTTTTGAAGAACATCCTCAGCGAGATGGTCGGCAACTTCCTTCGCAGGTAAAGCCTGGGTTGGGTGGGCATACTGGGGCATTGGCTAACACAGTGGGCCTACTCTGGGTGGTGCATGTGGGCCTGTGCCTTGAAGGGGTCGGTCGGAGGTGTCCACAGGCGGCGTGGCCTATGACCTGGGCTCAGTGATGCACTACGGGGCGCTGGCTTTTGCCCGCTCCTGGCATGCCCCAACCATTCGCACCAAAGAGCCCGCCTACCAGCGTACCATTGGACAGCGAGAGCAGCCCTCTTTCTACGATGTCCGCATCATCAACCTTGCCTACTGCTCCCGTACACCTCCTACCTCTTTACCAACACCTTTCTAACCACTGCTTAACAAACTTTCTGCCAAAACTAACGCCTCCTGAAACCCTTCCTCTGCGGCCAGCCAGACATTTGGCGGTGAGGGTAAAAGGAGATATGCGAGCAGGTGAGTGCGGTGATGTGCGGAATGAGTGCGAGCGAGGTGGCTACCCGTGGCCAGGCCGCTGCTCCGAGTGTCTCTGCCCGGAGGGACTGGGCGGGCCACGTTGCGAGCGGCCAGCCCAGTCCATCGGAGTGCATGGCGGCTGCGGCGGAGTGATCGAAGCGGGGCGGGAGTGGACGCGCCTTCAGTCCCCCGGCTACCCCAGGGCCTATCCCCGGGGCGCCTTTTGCTCCTGGCTCATTCGAGCACCAACCGACAAAAAAGTCACTCTCCAGTTCAAGGTATGGTCTGTAAATTTGGTTGGTGGTGAAGAAGAAAAGGATGGGGTGCCAGGGTCGTCTCCAGTTCCCCTGCACCAGCACCTGTTTGGACTATGTAGAGGTGAAGAACAGCAGTGATCTCGCCAATACTGGCTTTCGGTGCTCTACCTACTTCCTATCTTACCCAGAGAGATGTCTCAAGAAGATGGCCTTGAAGCATCTGCTGCAAGGATCGACCGCGAGACATAATCTACTCGGCCGGGAACGAGATGCTCCTCATCTTTCACTCCAGCATCCGCAGTGACATCGGATTCTCCGCCCGCGTCCGCCAGTGTTCATCAACCTTTTCCCTTCCCCTATACATCCCCACATCACGAATTGATGCCTGCAGACCCAGTTGGCCCCGTCCCCGACGCCGTTACTCATCCACTCAGCACTCGTCATCGCAATCGTCCGCCTGCAGAAAGCACCAGCACATTCTCCACCACCAGCAAGCCCACCTGGACCCATGCCACCACAGCCACGCCAGCCCTCAGCTCCTCATCAGCCACCATCCGTCACTCCCTGCCAATTACGCTATTGGAGCTGCAAAGTGCTATGCTGGACAGGGCGGAGGCTGAATGAGTGGGGTGAGTGGGGTCGTTGGAGTCTATGCAGCGAGAAATGCGGTGCCTGTGGCTCCCGACGCCGCCTTCGCATCTGTCGCCAAGCGCCATGCCAGTGACACTTTCTCCTTTACTAGCTCATCTGCCCTCTCAGCTAGAAACGCCTGTAATTTTCGGCTAAAAAAGGAGTATCAAACCTTAGTCGCTGGAATACGTAAACTGGAAGTTCATTCCTCCAGTAAAATCTTGGCTAAAGGAGAGGCATTGCAGCGGTAGCTCGCAGCAGGCTCAGAAGTGCGGCTTTGTGGCTTGCCAGAGCCTGGAGAGCCTGTGCACGGCCATATCGCCCGACCAATTCGGCGGCATCGGTGCCAGCACTCAATTCACCTGGTATGTCAATACTCAGCTATCTGCCTCCATCACCCCCCCCCCCCCTTCAAAGCCCCATCGGAACCTGCTGCCTACCCTACGCCGTGGAGAAGGGCGTCTGTCGCCTGGCCGCCTCAGCCAGCCTGGACCGACCTCCACAGTCCCTCCTCCCCGCCGGCTCCTGGAGCTCCTGCCTCGGCCCAGTCCTCCTTCAATCCCTCAACCTCCTTCCAGTTCAGGACATGGAAGAGCAACTTGAGGCTTCTTGCGGTGGGTGCAGCCAGGAGGCCCAGCTGAGTCCCGGCGGCGGCCTGCTGCTCCGTCGCTGCCAGCTGCAAGCCTGTCCGCGAGGCCTGCGCCCGGAGCAGTGGCAGTGCGAGGGGAGCCTGCCTGCCTGGCTCTGCAGAGAGCCACGCCTTTGGCCAGTGTTGCAGCCTGCCCAGCCTTGCTGCCCGCCCTTTGTTCCCAGCTTCTTCCGCCCCTCCGAATGCGTCCTCCCCAACTCCCCGCCTGCCTATCCCCACAACTGATGCCTGCGTGGAAAGCCAGTCCTCCAGCCTTCCCCTAATAATCGCCTTGAATCAAGCATGCTCCTGTTCTTGCTTCTGTGTCTGCAGTTCTGCTCACCCTCTTGATTGTTTTTCCTATTTTTACGCTTCTTCTCTCCCTTCAAGCTGGTACTTTCTGTCCCTGTGCAATAACAGCTGTTGGATTGTGAATTGGTTTTTCTGTCATCTCTTTTGACCCAGAGCCCTTTTGTATGCTGGATATAGCAATAGCAAAGGGCCGTGGCATGGAAAAGGCAGTGGGCATTGGGAAAAGGGCGCAATGCAAAGTAGGAGGATGTGGAGGCTGTTTGTGCGTGTGGTACATGTGAGTCAGACTGGGCAGGCTAGAAGAGCATACGCGCGTGTACAGACAGCCAGCCCTACGTCCCCTACAGCCTACTCTTATCGTTCCTCAAAGACGCTGCCCTCAGCGCCCCTCCTGTTTTTCAGCGCTAACTTTAGGCCTCTTCCTCAAACGCATTCTCACTCCCCTCCTTTCCCGCCTCCCACGCCACCACCTGACCTCAAAATGGAGTTCATCTCTCGCCAAGCTGGCAGGCAGCAGGTGGGAATGGCGAACGATAGATCCCGGCCTCCGGGGACCGGCAGTGTCTTTCCTGCCCTCAGACGATCTGTGCTGACTGCCTGGAGCAACGAGGAGGCCATCCCTTCATCTTCCGCCGGAGCATTCAATGATCAACATGCCGCGTACTAGCCTATACCCTCAGGAGCCAGAGTGAGAAGGGTGATTTGCCTGGTTGGAGGTACCAGTGCTGCTGTGGGATGGTGGGTGCGAAGGCGGGTGCCGTGGTGCTTGGCTATGCCTACATGGCCCTGGCCGCCTGCTTGTTCCTCTACGGCTGTCTGCAGAGCAGCAACATCGTCCTCGTCTCCACCCTCATACCCTTCGCCGTCCTCATCGCCTTTGCCAGTTTCCTTTGCAGCAGTCAAACGGTGAGGCGAGGCAATTGGTAGCGGCAGAACAGGTGCACTGATGTTGATGGGCCTGAACGCGGACTCAGCGTCACTGCTCCTGCTCTTCCTCATGCAGCAGATCATCTGCATGGCGCTCAGCATCGGCCTCTTTGCCTACGCCTTCTTTCACCTTCTTGCCAGTCTACAGAAAGACGGCAATGTGCGAAATGTTTCTGCTGCCTGCCATCATTGACGTGAGAAGTGGAGACTGCAGGTGGACACGTGGGGCATGCTGATATCATCGGGCTTGCTGGGCCTCTTCTGCTACTGGTCCTCCAACGTCGTCTTTGCCGCTTACCGCTACATTCGGTTCCTCAGCCACCTTCTAAGGCGGAGAAGAAAGGAAGATGACTGCAGAGACAAACGAATGGCAGAGACGAGAGCGAATGCCTTGATGGTGCCAGGGAATTCGCAGAACGAGAGCAGTGTAAGGCGACGGCTGGAGGCTGAGTTCGGTCTACCGCCACCGCCCCCCTCCTACTCACTCAGCCAAGCCCATCCCAGCCAGCAGCGACCTAGCGTCACTCCGCAATCCCAGTCCTCCCACTCCCAGCACCCCTGAAGGTGTAATGGAAATGTGACTGAAAGGCGAGTGTTTCTGGAACCGCTGGACGTGGGGCCGCCGCCGGCATACTCGGAGCTGGAGTCGGAGGCATCCCAGACTCCCTCCATCCACGGCTCCAGGAGTGACTCTGTCAAGAGTGAAGAATGATGATTTTACTCCTCCCCCCAGGCATCTTACAAACCCAGAGAGTTCATTGGCCTTTCTGCCACTTCGTCTCATTTTCCTTATGTACAAAGTTTCGGTAATTGAGCTTTGCATATTTCAGCTGCTTTAGCTGAACTCGTCTGAAATATGGCGGCAAATTTCTAAGCCACTGTCAAGCTGACAATATGTCAAGCGGTAATGTGATTGACACGCACGATTGTAAATTAGCAACGATATTAAACGGCACCATTTCTGTGCAAATATCAAAATTGAAATTACTTCTTAATCTTATGAATTTAAAAACTTTTCATTCGTCGAATTCGAACAAGGTATTCTCGGCTGTTGCCAAGATGCGCGGCTTTTTACTAAGTAATAAGCTCATGCTTCGTTGCTAAATTTTCCAAATGCTATGCCTTCTAATCCAATGATACGGCTGACCATAATAACCAGTGAATTTATGCTTGTTCAAATTTTTTTTCAAAATTTATGATTTTTCAAATTTTTGAAACATCAAGATTTAAGGTTTTTGGCCATACATCGACATATAATAAATATTCTTCACAAATCCCTTTTAACAGCTTCAAGGTACTGCCTCAACAAACGTACCTGCCAAAATTGAGCTGATTTTATTGAAAAACCAGCAATTAATGGATGTTCGAATTTTTGAAACATCGATATTTTGGATTTTTGCCCATAAATCAATAAATAATCAATTTTCTTAAAATTCTTTTTCTCATCTTCAAGATGTCATCATGACAGACGTATAAGCCAAAATTCAACTGATTTCATTGAAAAACACTGGATTTATGGATGTTTGAATTTTTGAAACATCAAGATTTTAGGTTTTTGTTCATAAATCAGGAAATAATAAAAATTTTCAAAATTCCTTAAAGCAGCTTCAAGATATCACCACAACAGGGGTATATGCCAAAACTCAACTGATTTTATTGAAAAACCATGGTTTTATGCATGTTAAAATTGTTGTAACATCAAGATTTTTGTTTTTTGACTATAAATCAAGAAATAATAAATATTTCAAAAATTCCTTTTGCCAGCTTCGAAATGTTAGACGGACGGACGGACGGACGGACTTAGACGGACGTACCTGCCAAAATTCAGCTAATTTCATTGAAAAACCAATGATTTATAATTTTTCGTATTTTGAAACATCAAAAAATTGAGTTTTGGGCGAAATTCAAAAAATTACGCCAAGCACCAAAAATGGTCCCGAGGCACCGCCTAGGCGGACCTTCATGCAAAAAATCAGCCAATTTCGTTGAAAAACCGCGGAGTACGGGCCTGGGACACACACATATAGATATATATATATATGCGGACAGATGGACGCAAAAATGGGGTAACTGCTTAAGCTGGCCTTGGCCGCCCGCCGCTTCGGGCAGGGCGCCAGAGCTCCTCCGGCCTCCGGGCACGGGTGCTACGGCCCCTACGCTTCGCCTAGCATGCTTCGCATGCTAGGCTACGCTCCGGGGCCTCCGCACCCATGCCCTCCGGCCTACGGAGCTCTGACTGCCCTGCCCTTCGTGGCAGGCGGCCTTCGGCCGCGCAAAAATTTGCCATTCGTAGAATTATTGACACGCCATTTTATCACACTTCAGTTTTACTATCAACACTTTTATGAGGGCACCAACATTTTAAGTTTCACAACAAATACCACATTCTAAAAACTTTGCAGGCTCAAAACAACAAAATAAAATTACACGCAAAACACATGAAATAGGAGGAAAGGAAAAAAGACTACTGGATAGAGCAGCGGGCATGGCGGGCATAGCTGGAGGTGGTGGACGTGGAGGTGGAAGAGTCTTCCTCG
The DNA here is from genome assembly GCA_030248095.1 of Ptycholaimellus sp. GST1_10. NCBI lineage: Eukaryota > Metazoa > Nematoda > Chromadorea > Chromadorida > Chromadoridae > Ptycholaimellus > Ptycholaimellus sp. GST1_10. The sequence goes on from JASANA010011125.1 coordinate 8,579, forward strand.
GGGATGCTGATGGTGATGAGGGTGCTGGGCGTCTGCTCGGTGATGCAGCTGAGGACGGGGCTGGGCTGGGTGACGAAGGGAGAGACGGGAGGCTCCTCGCTTACTTCCTCCTTCCTCGCGTAGGTTCCTGCCAAGGCGGGCTTCTGCTTCCTGGGCGGGACTCGATACTGAATGCAGTGCCAGCTGGCCAGATTCCCGATCTTCTTCTGGCCGGGCGGAATGGAAACACGGAGTCCTTTCTTGGAGAGCGGGAAGAAGAGGTTGGCGGCCGCGAAGCAGGCGCTCATCATCAGGGCCACCAAAACTACGCCCATCAAAATGCTCAGCACCAGGCGTAGATCCAGGATGCTTGGGCTTGGGCTAGATGGAGAGGTTGGAAAGGAGCTATTGCTGATATTGAGCATTGATTCCATTGTAGTAATTTGAAATTGCTTTTATTTACCAGATTTCTGATGCTGCATTTTCAATGTAATAGCCATTAAATTTAAATATTTGTTGCTATATATTTTAGGTCAGAATTCCCGGTATGAAAGTTGACCAAAACAAGATATGGATCACGGACATAGACGAAAATGTGATTGCTATTCAAGATTATCATCTCTTTGACAATAAATGTAGTAAAATTGTGCGCTCAAAGGTGGTAATATGTCTCATTCTATTCTCCGTCAAATTCGCATTGAACTGGGCTGTCAAAGCACCAGTTGGTCGTGTGCTAACTGCGATTTCAATTGCGCCTTCTTTGGCGACTTTATGGGTCATTGCCTTGCTCAGAATCACTTTAAACTAATCAGGTTCATTTCAATTTCCCAAGCTATTTTTCCTAACTTGAGTTTCTTTTAGGAGCACACTGAGCGATGCCTTGGCAGCTTTGCAATCAAGACTTCTTCGCTGCGATTCCGCTGTTAAACCTATTGTTAAGGACAATGTCCATCCGGAAAAAGCTGCCAGGACAATGGATTTTGAAAAGAAGTCGTCTATTGGCTTTTCTTCCGAGACCATCGCTCTGAACTGCACCAGGTGCAGCTACTCTTCAGTGCCAAATCGGAAAAATTTGCACAATCTGGCTGTTCAGCATGTGTCAGCCTGTGCCAAAATTTTTCCCTACTCCTGCTCCGCTTGCCTAAAAAGTTTTGCTCAATATGGTACCGTGGTACGACATTTAACATCTTGCGCAGATGACGCTAGTGTTGAGCTTCTTGAAAGGTTAAAAATTATCCTCATTTTCCTCATTGAAAATTGGACATTTTTTAGATCAAGCAACGAGAAAGCCATTAGAAAAGAATTGGCTGCTTGCTTCCCTGACGTCAAATTCGCCTGGAAGGGATTGAAAGACAAGAAATAACGTCCGTTTTTATTGATAATCGTCCACCAAATGATACTGCCATCTTGCAAAAAATTAAACTTAAAGTGAAGCCTTTTTCGGAGGCAGGCTTTATGCATTGTTAAAGCTAATTTATTGTTAAAGCTGTTTGAGAAAGCGGCTGATGGGGCGAAGTCCCCCCCCCCCCCCCCAAGGTTACACCCCCCCCCCCAATGGGGTTTCGCCCCCCCCCCCCCCCCCAAGGGTTACACCCCCCCCCCAAGGGTTACACCCCCCCCCCAAGGGTTACACCCCCCCCCCAAGGGTTACCCCCCCCCCCCCCCCAAGAATATATATATTGAAATTCTTTTTTATTGCCTTAACATACTTCTCTTTACATATCTCGAATGCTTACCTCAAGGAATTTTTTCTAATCAACTAAATACCTACTTTTTTACTAGTCTTAAACCAAGTTAGTCTATACCGGATGGCGGGCACATGCCTACCAGGAGTAGGGGCTTGTCCCCTGAAAGGAGTACCTTTCAAGTTATCCAACTGAAGGCTTAGACGCGTGGTCGGCCTCGACGGAGGTCATGACTGTGGCAGTACCTACTAGTTGATCATAGCATATTAGGTACTGCCACAGTCATGACCTCGTCGAGGCCGAGCATGCGTCTAAGCCCTTCAGTTGGAATCTCGAAAGGTACTCCTTTTAGGGGACAAGCCCCTACTCCTGGTAGGCATGCGCCCGCCATCCGGTATAGACTAACTATTGTTTCAAAAAAGTAGGTATATAGTTGTTTATATAAAAATTCCTTGGTTTTAAATTTCGAGATATATACAGAAGAGTATTTTAAGCTAATAAAATTTTTTTCAATATAGTACCCTTTGGGGGGGCCTATCTCTTGGGGGGAGGGTGTATCTTCTAGGGGGGGGGGTGTATCTTTGGGGGGGGGGGGGGTGTAACCATTGGGGGGGGGGGGGGGGGTCTCGCCCCATCAGCCGAGAAAGCTGCTTGTCTATTTTCACGTTCACCGCATAAAATTGCCCAAAATCAAAAAAATTTGAAAATTTTGTCCGAACTCTCCATAGTACTGTTGTCAGAAACGAATATCTCCATCATTCAGTCCATTTCTTCCCAATGATGACAGAAAATGGCACCGAGCTGAACAGTAGAAGACGCCAAAGCAGATAAATGCAATCGCTTTTCTTGGCCACAGCTTCTGATCAAATGCATAGGTTTGAAAGATGATTAGAATAGGTGAGGGGATTAGTGATGGGCGGGGGGTGGAAGGATAGCCAGACGAAGGGGGCCTTTGCCGGCGGCGGCCTTGAGGATAGTTGACCATTGCAGGGTTTCAGTTTACCACAGTAACTATAACTCAATTGGATTAATAAACAACACACAGAAATGAAATTTTAAGGTCTCGTTTTGGTTTCTGAGGGTTTTAAAACAAAAAATAATACTTTTAGTAGTAATACAAATAAAATTCACACTTTCGAAAAATTTTCAGATTTTCAAGGCCCTGATTTTCGAGGTTTTTTGACCATAAATCCAGAAGAATCAAAGTTTCGCCGATCCCCAAAAAAACGCCCCGAGCCACCACCCAAGCTGACCTGCATGCAAAATTTCAGCCCATTCGGTTGAAAAACCGAGGAGTACGGGCTCCTGGAACCACATATTGGGCTGGCGCGAGCGAAAAGTTAGCGAAGTGTCAGCGCCCAGCCCCTCTTTTCGGAGCCCAGGTGTATGTTTTGAGGGTTATTGCTAGATCTTAAATTTGATAAGGCAATTGCTCGTCACAGAAGGCTCCAATCACGCTGATTCTTTCACCATTGGAAAGAGCAACATCGAATTGACTATAGTTTATCTTTTGAGTTTTTCGTGAAACGTTTGATTTTAGGGTGAAAAATGTAAAAAACCATTTGGCCAAACTCGCCTCCTTCTTCTCCTCCTCCTCCTCATCATCTCCTTTGATGGACGATAGTTAGTAAATATTCATCTTCCCCCACTCAGACCCCTCCCGGGTCCTTCGGCCTCATGTATTGATATTTATTCATAAGTCTTCAGTTACACATGGATCCATATGGACAAGCTGGTGTCTCTAGCGATTATCGTTCAGCTGTGTGAATCTGGGAGGTTCGAATCCCATCTTAGGCAATCCATTTCTTATTTTGGAAATTTAGGTCGAGAAAACAACTGGTGCCATCGGCAGGCCAAAATTTAAAGCTTCTTTCTCCCAAAAAAAATCGATTGTTCTAATCATATATCATGCAAATTTCACAAAAAATGATAGTTTGCCGATAAATTTGCAATGTATTTGTGAGTTTCAAATCTTTTCTTTGTTATATTTTAATATCTATTATATATTTTTTGCAATTTAAATATCTTAATATAAAACCAACAATATAAAAATTTTTATTTATACATTTTATACTATACTAAAAGTGGAAGAAATATCTGGTACCATGGGCAGGCCAAATGATATTCTTTTATTCCAGAAAAAGTCAATTAGCCTAGTTTAAAGTCAAGGAAATACATTTTATACTAATGGGCAATATCGTCACCTGCATTTTGTTTTTGGGCGCGCATGGAAAGAGACATTGAACTGTCACGCCAAAAAACAAAATGCAACTGTCCAAGCAGCAGATTCCATTAGTACAAAATGTATTTCCTTGACTTTAAACTCAGGCTAATCGACTTTTTTAGAAAAGAGATTCACATTTGGCCTGCCGATGGTACCAGATATATATATATATGCGGACAGACGGACGGAAAATCGGGGTAACTGTACAACGGGCCTTGGCCGCCCGCCGATTCGGGCAGGGCGCCAGAGCTCCTCCGGCCTCCGGGCACGGGTGCCACGGCCCCTCGCTCCGCCTCAGCATGCTTCGCCGTACCAGGCTACGCTCCGGGGGCCTCCGCACCCTATGCCTCCCTGCGGCCTCCGTATCAGGACTGCCCTGCCCTCCGCCACGGCGGCTTGCGGCCGCGCAAAAAATCTCTAATTTTCCAAAAGACTGTTTTCAATTAGCCACTGAATAGTAGTTGCACCTGGTGCAGCTCAGAGCGATGGTCTCGATAGAAAATCCATTAGACGACGAATTTGACGGAGAATAGAATGAGACATATTCCCACCTTTGAGCGCACAATTTTACTACATTTATTGTCAAACCAGATGATAATCTTGAATAGCAATCACATTTTCGTCTGTGTCCGTGATCCATATTTTGTTTTGGTCAACTTTCATACCGGAATACTGACCCGAAATATAGCTAGCAAATAATTAAATTTAATGGATATTACATTAAAAATGCAGCATCAGAAATCAGTGGAAAATAAAAGCAATTTCAAATTACTACAATGGAATCAATGCTCAATATCAGCAATAGCTCCTTTCCAGCCTCTCCATCTAGCCCAAGCCCAAGCATCCTGGATCTACGCCTGGTGCTGAGCATTTTGATGGGCGTAGTTTTGGTGGCCCTGATGATGAGCGCCTGCTTCGCGGCCGCCAACCTCTTCTTCCCGCTCTCCAAGAAAGGACTCCGTGTTTCCATTCCGCCCGGCCAGAAGAAGATCGGGAATCTGGCCAGCTGGCAGTGCATTCAGTATCGAGTCCCGTCCAGGAAGCAGAAGCCCGCCTTGGCAGGAACCTATGCGAGGAAGGAGGAAGTAAGCAAGGAGGCTCCCGTCTGTCCCTTCGTCACCCAGCCCAGCCCCGTCCTCAGCTGCATCACCGAGGAGACGCCCAGCACCCTCATCACCATCAACATCCCCGAGGAAGACTCCTCCACCTCCACATCCACCACCTCCAGCTATGCCCGCCATGCCCGCTGCTCTGTCCAGTAGTCTTTTTTCCATTCCTGCTTTTTCATGTGTTTTGCGTGTAATTTTATTTTGTTGTTTTGGGCCTGCAAAGTTATTTAGAATGTGGTATTTGTTGTGAAATTTAAAATGTTGGTGCCCTCATGTAAGTTTTGATAGTAAAACTGAAGTGTGATAAGGCGTGATGTCGAAATAATTCAATGAATAGCGAGTTTTACAAATTCGACGAATCAAATGTTTTTAAATTCATAAGATTAAGAAAATTTCAAACAAATATCTATATCTGCTTAGAAATGTGGCCGCCTAAATTTCGTTGCTAATTTGCAATCGTGCATAGTGCATTACAAGCACATTACAACTTGATTTATTGACAGTGTCACTGAAATTTGCCGCCATATATTGTCAGAGGAGTTCAGCTAAAGCAGCTGAAATACGCAAAGCTAACTACCGAGACTTGGTACATAATTGAAAAGCAAAATGACAAAATAGAGACAGAAAAAAACAAAGAACTCTCTGGGCTTGTAAGATGCCTGGGGCGAGGAGTAAAAACATCATTCTTCACTCTTGACAGAGTCACTCCTGGAGCCGTGGATGGAGGGAGTCTGGGATGCCTCCGACTCCAGCTCCGAGTATGCCGGCGGTGGTCCCACGTCCACCGGTTCCAGAAACACTCGCCTTTCAGTCACGTTCTTATTACACCTTCAGGGGTGCTTGGGAGTGGGAGGACTGGGATTGCGGTGTGACGCTAGGTCGCTGCTGGCTGGGATGGGCTTGGCTGAGTGAGTAGGAGGGGGGCGGTGGCGGTAGACCGAACTCAGCCTCCAGCTGTCTCCTTACACTGCTCTCGTTCTGCGAATTCCCTGGCACCATCAAGGCATTCGCTCTCGTCTCTGCCATTCGTTTGTCTCTGCAGGCATATTCATTCCTTCTCCGCCTCAGAAGATGGCCGAGGAACCGAATGTAGCGGTAAGCGGCAAAGACGACGTTGGAGGACCAGTAGCAGAAGAGGCCCAGCAAGCCCGATGATATCAGCATGCCCCACGTGTCCACCTGCAGTCTTCACTTCTCACGCCAATGATGGCAGGCAACAAACATTTTGAACATTGCCGTCTTTCTGTAGACTGGCTAGAAGGTGAAAGAAGGCGTAGGCAAAGAGGCCGATGCTGAGCGCCATGCAGATGATCTGCTGCATGAGGAAGAGCAGGAGCAGTGACGCTGAGTCCGCGTTCAGGCCCATCAGCATCAGTGCACCTGTTCTACCGCTACCAATTGCCTCGCCTCACCGTTTGACTGCTGCAAAGGAAACTGGCAAAGGCGATGAGGACGGCGAAGGGTATAAGGGTGGAGACGAGGACGATGTTGCTGCTCTGCAGACAGCCGTAGAGGAACAAGCAGGCGGCCAGGGCCATGTACGCATAGCCAAGCACCACGGCACCCGCCTTCGCACCCACCATCCCACAGCAGCACTGGTACCTC
>JASANA010011126.1:0-23504 GCA_030248095.1 Ptycholaimellus sp. GST1_10
ACGACCAAATTTTTCCTTAGGAATTTTGCAATGAAGAGGAGACAATAGAAGTTGAAAATGTCCAAGATGAAAACATTTCATCAACTTCAAAGCAATGTTTATCGTTTCAACAAGTCACTATGCCGTCTCATAAGGAGCATTTGGCTTTTATTGAAAAAACCACAAAAATCGGTTCTTTGGCAACGCCAATGTGGAAAAAACAAAGAATAATGAAAATATTAAAGAAGTATCACATGTGCATTAGCCGAACTGATTATGACGTAGGGAAGCGTTAAATGCGGAACATTGCATAGAATTAACAGATTATAAACCATTCGATCGCAGCAGACCAATTCCTCTACCAAGACGACCAGTGGTGAAAAACATGATCGAATTGTTGCTGAAAATGGGTGCAATCCAGGAATCGCACTCGTCTTACTCAAGTCCGGTCATGATTGTACCAAAACTGGACGGAAGCGCATGCATGGTGCATGATTACCGGCACCCAGGTCAGACACTGGTATCATCCGCATTGGTCGCAGGCAAGCTTGTCGACCAGGTCGAAGGTGTTTTGGCATCTGTAGCACTGGGGGCCAAGACTGGCAAGGTGGTGGACATGTCAACTTCCCATCACTCTGGAGTATTCGGTGTGCTCAGCAATGCCTCTAGCCAATGATTGCTTGTCAGCTACAACAAGCCACTACCTTAGTTTGTCTCGTCAACGTGTCCATGTGTCTCGATATGCGTGTTCTCCAACAGGGATGATCAATTGTAGTTGAAATTTGAGGGGCTAGTTTTAGCTGCCAATCGTTGGCCCAGCTGGATAGGATGGCAAGGGCTTTGGTTTAGGGCCTGTGGGGAACTGGAGGCAAGTCTTATATCGTCAGCATAAGCCCATACACCTAGCCCCGCTATGCATTCCAGCTGTCTGATTAGGGGAGCATGTATAAGTTGAAGAGGATGGGGGAGGAAGAGCTGCCTTGTACTATGCTGGAGGTTGATTGCTCAACTGGAAGAGAGGTTGATTGCTCAACTTTGACCCTCATGCATCTGTCACTGATAAATTCACGAATCCAGTGGCAATTAGTGGGGCCTAGGGAGCAGCTAGAGGCATTGTGAATAAGTTTCTCATGGATGACCGAATCAAAAGCCATGCATGAATTGGGGGAAAAGGCCAGATGATTCACAATATTTGTTCAGTTGCCTAGCAAGGATCCTATCGAAAAGTTTGAGAAGAGATGGGATGAGGCTGATGGGTCTGTAGGAGCTAGGTAGAGAAGCGCTGCACTTTTACTTAAAGGGAAAATACCATGGGTTGACACCATCACCGATTCCGCCCATATTTTTTTCATTGACACGTGTTACTATTTTTAAGCTTGCAAAGGTATAACGTTTTGGTCAAAAGATCTCTGTTCCAGAATTAAAAATTCCCAAAATGACCTCTGCTATAACATGGGGGAGGGCTCAAAAAGGGACAAAAAAATGGGAAAAAATAATCTTCATTAGGGATAACACTGAGTAACACTAGGGTTGGCGTATTTTGATGCGAGACGTCAATTTAGGTCAAAAAAAGAAGTCAAACTTGAGGGCGCCAAAGGGCTTGGCTCAGAAACCAGCCAAATATTGCAAATTTCGACAGGGGGTATTTTTTAATTGCTCATAACTCCTGTTATACTAAACGAAATTCAATAATTCGACCACGGTTGAAGCCGTCTTGATAAGCTTTAAAAATTTGGTGCACAGACATAAGCTCTTAATACAAGTCCTGTATGAGTATTCAGAAAAACTTTGATAAACACGATTCTGTGGCTAATTTTGATAGGTAAAAATTAGAAAACTTTTTTTTATTAATTTAGATTTTTTGGTTATGTTAATGGGTCACTTTTGGGGCGTACAATTCAAAAATCAGGGTTTCAATCGCATAAAAAAAATTTAAAATAGGAAAATGGGGTAAAAACTTCAAAATACCTCAAAAATGACCATTTTAACCAAATTTTGTGCTGCGCGCATCACAGTACATCGATATTGCCCAATTTTTATGGCTTACATTTTTGATTTTACTTATTTGCAGCCACTGTTAATCGGAGAAAAGAGGAAAATCAAAATTGAATTTTTAACGATTTTTTTCCACTTTGCCCTATGCACAGGAAATTTGGGATTTTTTTTCGAAAAAATCTGAGTCTAAAGTAAAAAAACTGAGCATGCTTGCAAGATAAACTAACTCAGACGAATATATTTTGCACATAAAAGCCAGATTTTATGATGTCGTAAATTAGGTCGTTTGTCCTTTAAAGACTGGGTGTATGAGGGATTCTTTCCATTGAATGGATAGGCGTTTGCATACCTGGCAAAAATCGAATAGGAGTCGGATAGGGTAGGCAATGCTGAAATGGACGGCCTTGAGGAAGGCCATCTGGGCCTAAAGACCATTTTGGCTAAGACCTTTGGATGTCAAAAAGTTCAAGGCGGAGATTGGGCATGAAACCTGGTGGGCTAGAAGGGGTGGGATGGGTTGGCGGAATTGGTGGGAGCTTGCCGTCATCCAGCTGGAGGGCACTGTCAAAGTGTGAAAGGAGGAGGGCTGCTTTTTCTTTGCTTGTGTGTGCAAAGGTGGGGCTTAAGGAGGAGGAGGTGGGTTGGGTGAGGCCGAAGGCTGGGTGGAGGTGATAATGAGGGAGGGAATGTTATATTGTTTTTGCCTGTGCGTTTGGAGATTAACCTGTAGAGAGGGGGCCGCTGGAGAGGTGTGAGCCATTGAGACTGGAGCCAGGGGGGCCTTGAAGGAGGCGCTCGTCCTCTCTATTGAGTTTCTTCTGGACCCCTGAGCGAATTAATCTTCATATGTGTTGATAGGAGCGATACATGCAATGTGAGCTTTTGCAGGCAGGGAATAGCCTCCATTTCAGTCTGATGAGCGAGAAAGTTCTGGCTGAGAAGGGCCCAGGCTGCATGCGGGAGGGTGATCATTGGAGCGGCACAGCATGCTCGACAGCTTCAGCCAGGATGGATTCTAGAACTCCACAGAACTCATTTGGGTTAGAGCATATATTGGCCAGAACATCCCAATCGATATTGCCAAGAAAGGATGATAGCTTCTCCGAGTCAAGCTTGTGCCATAGCCTTGCCGGGGGGCGGGAGCTAGAGGCAAAGGAGACATGGTGGTGTGCTGGAGGGCTGGGGAGTGGAAGAGTTGCACTGACTGACTTATGGTTGCTGAGGAGGAGTTTGGGGCCCACTGAAGCTGAGAGAGAAGGTCACTCACTGGTGGAGAGGATGCCATCGAGAATGTTTGTGCCCCTAGTTGGCTCACTCACTAGTTGGGATAGGCCATGGGTTGAGCAGAAAGTAAGAAACTCTCTCCCTAAGGCGGATCTAGCACTGCGGGTGGGCCAGTCAATGCTGGGGAGGTTGATGTCACCAAGGAGGAGTGTGGGGAGGCAGGGCTTTGAGTTGAGGAGGCTGGAGATGGTTGAGAGGCTGCGTTGAAGGAGGGGTGGCCGTTCATTAGGGGGGCAGTACCAGCAGATGAGGCGGACTGGAGGGGCAGTAGGGGAGCTAGCTATGTGGACTGCGCAGATTTCTATGTTCTCTAGTGGTCCGAGTGGATGGGGCTCTGGCAGGGGGCATGTGAAGGAGTGGAGCTTGGAAAAGACTAGAATGAGGGAACATTCACCTAGGGAAGGGCGATCATATTGGTAAACATGGTACAGGCCCTCTGGGTCAAAGATGGTGAAGGGGAAGTCGGGAGGGAGCAAAGATTCACAGCAAATATTTACATCAGCTGCAAGCCACCTATCACCTAACCTCCTTCATTAGCGCTAAGTTTTCCTACCAGAAAAGCAGAAAAACATCAAAAATAATTAATCTGGCGCTGTTCATGAAGCTAGCATTTGGCGTTTACATAAACAATGAGTCGTTTTAAACAGGACAAGGGAGACCAAGAGCCCCCTCTAAAGCGTGAGCAGTTGTGCGTCCTGCAAACTCAAGCCACTAATGCTATGCCCCCAACAGAAAGGCCAATTTCGTCACCGCTATTCCAATCTAGGACAGGAATTAGACGTGAAAAAAACATTGGTCAAAAACAAAAACGCGGGGTATGTCAAAGCCATGGCTGCTATAGCACAAACACCCCTCAATGAAAAATTTACCACAAATCCTACCACTAGCCTTCTCGTTTAGGTTACAAAAATAAATCTTAGACAAAAAAAATCCGCAATCTATGATATCAGTTCTAAAACCCAGGCACATAAGTGAATTTATTTATTATCCAATTTTAAAAACCCTTCTTTCAAACAAAAAGTGTTGCGGTTGAAAGCTTAGCAAAGAACGCTATCAAAAAAGTCAACGTTAGAGAAAATTATGCCTCTTTCTGACATTTCATAGAATTGTCTTAAACAAATCAATCGAATTCTCAAACGATTTGTGCCATCTGTGTTCACTTATTAAAGAAAATTAAAAAAATAATTTGCCATATTCAATGCCATTCGCTGAAAAGCATAAAAACCAGTGTTCAGCATTTCATAATCGTTAAGGAAATAAGTATAACCCAAACAGCTAGAAAAGCGCATGGGAACAGGTGTAGACAAAACAGTTCGTTTCGCAACATGGATGACTAACTGTCATGTCTGGAAAACAACTAGGTCTCAGCATAAAAGGAAGGAGAATAGCCATTCTTCAGAAGAATAGCCATTCTTCTTCTCATCAATCTACCCTGGACAGCCCAGAGACCGTTATAGTGCCAGCTGTGGTTGCGGATAAGCGTCAACCCAGCTCTCACTAGAACAACTTTGCGCTCTCCCTAAGCTCAGTTGGAAGGCCCAAACTCCGTTGTAGTGCCAGGATTGGTTGCAGACTAGCGCCAACCAACCTTTCACTATCAACGGCTTTGTGCCTTTCAAAAACCATCTCACCCTCTACTCCTGAAAACTCATGGCGCAACCATGCCAGCTTCCTCCCATGCAACCTGCCCAAGCCCTTTGGCCAGAGGCAGCCCCTGAACGCCCTTTCGCAGAGTCACTGCCAGATTTCACTGCCAGTCAAATTCTTTCAGATTTAGAGTTCCCTCCAGTGATGGATGGGGACAATGCCCAGCGAGCAGGACTGCGACTGCTCTCCCATGGCCTAATCAGCGGCCAGTACTACAAGGCGGTGAGCAACAAGACCATCAGGTGGGAGGCAGCCATGTGCCTCCGCCGCCACAACAACCAGCGCCTTTTGGCCCTCAGGGTAACCTTTCTCCCTACACCAGTAAATAGGTTTTGCCATCTTGCATTCAATCCTAGGCCTGCCATCAAGTTGGTCTGGGCCAACTGGCAGAGGAGGAGGAAGCTCGCCTCATGCCAGACCCAGCAGAGGAGAAGGCCTGCGCCAGGCGGATGGCCTGGTTCCTGCAGCGCCTGATGGCCGGCAACGAGTTCTGGCAGTCCGAGCATGCCCAGCCCATTGACTTCCACGGGGCCAGCCTGCTCTGGCTCCTGTCCAACGTGGAACCCACCGGACCCCACGGACCCGTAGTTCATGCCTCTCTAGTACACCTACTGAGGGCATAAAAGGATGTCATTTGCAGATTAAGCAGGCGGCAAGACAGGTGGCAAAGACCATCGTCCGCTGGGGGTTCAACCCCTACAACATGGTGGACGAGCACGGCTGCATCAACAGCTTCATCAAGCCCGTCCTCCTAACTGCCGAGGCCATTGGATGCACAGTCATCCAGGCCAACCTGTACCTCAAGGGCAACCACGTCCAGTTCTACCAACCCCAGGCCTGCGTCACCAACCTGGGCATGGGTGAGGAGGCCAAGGTCTTCTACAGCAACCTAGAGACGGTCAAGGCCTCCTACCACCTCCTCATGGCCAGCGACGTCGTCAACCTGATCCCCAAGGTTTCAAAGAAAAGATGTAAGCCCAATTGTTGGTATGCAAGATAATTAACGATCAGGTGCTCTGCCATATTCCGCCCCAACCAATGCTCCAGGAAGGGCCGCCTGAAGAGCAGCCCGGTGATCAGCCAAACCTGCAGCCCCTACCACAAGACCCAAACCAGGTAAGCTAAAATTACCCAATTTGCGGAAAGATTAAATCCTGTCTTGAAGGCCAGCGGCTCTCAGGCTATGCCTAGGCTGCACCGCCGTCCTACACAGCAGCGCAGTGTGCCAAGTGATCAATCCACGACCACGGATAGCACCGCTTGCTCCATTCCAAGCATCGCTTTCCCCTAGTCAGTGATTGCATGAGACGTGCAATGAAGGAAATGTTGAGTTACCAGCAAAATACATAAAAGCAAAAAAGTTTTCTACAAAAAAAATATAAGCTGAAAATTATTAAAAACTTTTGCAAAAATGCGAAAGGAGAAATTTAAATTGTGACAATTCAAATTGAAGTGTTGATATTTTCTTTTCGGTTACTTTAAGCGGCGACCACTAACAGTTTCTATTTTGCAACTGAAAGGTTGCTCAACAAACAAAAAAGATTGGCTAAGGTCAAGCTGCACCCTAAACAAACGTTAACTCACAACATTACACCTAATGAGTATACATCTTGCATATTTGGAAAAGTTCCTTGCATTGTTAACATTTTGTTGTTTCACTTCAGAAAAGAATAAAAAGATGAGCGCTAGCAAGGACACGGAAGAAAAACGGTCGCCCAGTACGGGCAAGTTCAATTTCTGGAGCCTCCCGCAAAGCCTAGAAAAGGTTGAGAGCAAAAAATGTTCAAATCTTGTTCTCTAAAATGAAATGCTTTAAAAAAGCTGGAAGCTGGAAAGGGCCTAGAGAAAGGGCAGTCGCCCTCTAACACCTTCCCTGAAGGACATGTTCCCAACGCACAGGACTAAGATTTGGACATCGAATTCCTCGGAGAAGTGCCCCTTCGTTATCCTTAAAACTAATGAAATGCTAAATTGCATTGTGTTCTAGACTTTCTCACGGGGACCATTCAGCTTTTCTGAAAAGCCAGATGCAAAAAAGGATTTTTCTGTGCTGTAAACTATCTGAGAAAAGGATGTTGCTCTACATTTGAATTTTCCAATAAAAAAGCAAAATGACAAAACACAAAGAAACAGTTCTGATGTTTCAAAACAGGCACAAATACGTTGGCAAGAGAGTATAAGTGATTCTTTGCCACCATAAGTACGTGTCAAAATGTATAAATTACCAATCATTTTGTAAAATAATCAAAGCACTCAAATTTAATCTGCTGAAAAGGGTACCTAGAGAAGTCCCTTCACAGCCATACGAACCAACAGCGCCTGCTCAGCGTTAACTACAGTAAACTAGCACGCTGAGGTTTCACTACGTGCGTATGAACCTAGCACGTTATAGGACTTTAATACTCTTGTCCCGCTTTTGTTGCAAGAAATAAAAACAAATAAGGCAGATTCATGCCATTTAACATAATAGAAATTTAATATAAATTTATTTCTCAACCAATTCCAATTCTTTACTTGTGTCCTAAATCTAAAAATCTATGCCGACACGAAGACAAATAACTTGCTTTGTTGTAAAGGTGCAGCAAAATAATATTTCAACAATTAAGATATTTCATGGAAAAATCCTCTTAGAAAAAGAATTAGCTGTTTGTTTTGTCTTCAATTACGTCTAGATGTCTAGATGCTAATCTACTCAAACGAAGGACTATAAAATGACCAGCTGCTTAGCAGAAAACAGTCTAGTCAAGCCAATCCAGCCAGTCCTGCCAGCAGACGCCAGGCTATTTCGTCAAGCGCTCTGTTTCCACAAGGACCTCTTCAAGTAAGCCGCCTATTTTCATTGCCTGAAATGAAGATGGAGGAACATGAGCCTTGGTTACGGAGATTGATAATGTGTCACCAAATCTAAGTAAGCAAACGGCAAAAATCTTCCATTGATGAGCTATATAGATCTTGAAATAGACAAAATTGGAGTTTCAAATAACGTCGTCCAAGAATCAACTCCTACCCCAAGGGATAAGCCTTGTGGGCCCAAGCTTTATGATAGTGCAAGTCCTGGTTGTGGACATAGGTCAACCATGCTCTCACTAATCATAGCTTGAGCCTTCAACACACACTGAGCTTAATTTATCTTCTGGTCAAAAAATGCTCACTATACCATTCAAAAATGGAATAACCATAAAGCTAAATTTAAAAATAAATTTACACTATGCCTGTTCCAACCTCAAGGGATTGACCAGGTGAACCCAAGCTTTGTGGTATTGCAAGCCCTGGTTGTAGACATAAGTCAACCATGCTCCCAATGACCACAGCTTGTGCCCTCCAAAAACACCACAAATATATTTGTGACCAAAAAGTTTATAGTAGCTATTCCAGTTCATCGTTGAAACAAATAAAAAGCGTCTGACATCAACAAGACAAGGCGGTAAGTATCAAACAAACTCCCTGATGTTTCACAGTCATTGTTTATTCACTGCTGACATTGCTTTTGCCAATCCACTCCCACTCATCAAGCGCATTGATTAAATTAGAAATGAATACTTTCCAGGATGAGCGACAACAAAGCACAGCTGGCGATGGATGACCAGCCAGCTTACAAGCCACAAGCACCCCATGCTCAGGCAGCTGAGTCCAACTGAGGCGAGGATGAAGGCCAGACCCCGTCCGGCCTGGTGCTCAGCAGCTCCTCCTTTGGCTCCAAAACGCCACCGCCAAGGGGAGTCAAGATGGAGTATCGCAACTGGCCGGAGCTGAAGCACAACCTAGACATCTACATTGACAGCATCTATCGGCTATACCTCCGGTACATTAGTTTTTTTTATAAAGCCGCCTAATTATGGACAAATTCAGAGGCTCATGAAGACGAACAACGCGTTCCAGCGTGACTGGACCAGGAAACCCACCGGCGCAAACCCAGTCCCCTTCAACGGCTTCCAGACCTACCTCAACAAACTGCAAGGTACACTCTTGTCACTCAGCCTTTTAAAACTGTCAGCAGCAGCCTAATAAATGGCCTAGCAGGCTGGCAGGGGGATGGGCTGGGATCGGCGCTGGTCCGGAAGAAGCCTCTCATCGATTGGCTAAGCCATTGCTGCCAGGCAGTGGAAGAGCAGTGGGAGGATAGTTACCTCCCCATCATCAAGGACGCCGTGATCAACAAACGCACTGGCATGCCGGAAGACGCCACCCACAGAGGGGTTTGGCAATCATCTTTCCACCCACTCCCTTGAAACCATTCCTGAGGACTATGCTGCAGAAACTCTGGACGAAAATCGACAACACCATCCGCAAACTGCGCTATGAAGACAGCCGGTACAAGGAGCACATGGAGAAGGGCAAGCATCTCTACGAAGTGTTTGGCAGTGACCTCCAGGCCTAGCCAGCAAAGCCCCTTCCCTCCCTTTGTTTACCACCAACTTCATTCCATAGTCTTTAGTTTTATTGCAACCATTAAAAAAGGATTTATTCGCCATGAAAATATCAAATGCTTTTTATACAAATTAAGCATAGCATTACATTTGAAAAAATATTTGGCTAACTTTAACTACGCCCATCAGAGTGCGCAGGTTGATAACGGAAAATATGTCTTGGTTGAAACATCCCAAATTTCCATGCGAACCATTTTTATGTCATGCAGTTGGACAAAAGACTTGTAGACAAGAACCCAACTTGCGTCAAACTCTCTCAAAGGATGTTTCGTTTCGCCAACTATTGCCAAAACAACTTGGGTAAGGCAATTTATTCGTCGTTTCCCGACCATATACAATAGACAAACTCCACAGCCTCAAAAAAGTCAGTGCTGGCTTGGGGTTTGCAATTAGCAAGTCATAGAGCAGAGCTGCATACAAAGCAGCGTGCCCAAGCGGCATACCCAAGCGGTAAGTCATGGCCTATTCCCGCAACAATGGCCTGGGAAAGGGCAAGGCCGCATAAAAAGCGGCACTGCCATGCCCCTCACTTGCCCCCCAGGAGCCCCACTTTCCCTCACACAAGCTAAAGAGACTGGTCTAGTATCCCCATAATACTACACCCTCACTCCCTTTTGCAACCCCTTTTCCCTAAGACAGGCCAAGCCTGTACAGAAGTTGCCTGAGAGAGTGCAAGGACTCACAGTTCCGATGAGCAGTTATAAGCTCAACCCCCTTAGGTGCTGTTTCGCGAAAACGTAGTAGCCCATATTTTCGCAAAATCCCACAATAAGTGAAATAGAGCATGTCTTCAAAAATGGTCATTCTAGCCAGTTAGGAGTCAGAAAAAAGAGCAAGAAGATGGAAGTTGGCACTGTGGTGGTCCACCAAAGCTCAAGATGAGGACGTGGGCGTCGCCCACTCCCAGCCCCCCTCTACGAGGCTCCCAGTTCCACTTCACCCACCCCAACGCTGCCCTTGGAAGCGACCACGACTCCAATGCCAGAGAGGACAGCCCAGTCCCTCCCCGTCAACCACGAATCCTCCTCTCAACGCCGCCCCCAGCACCCCTTTGGAGAGGCGCAAGAGTGCGCCAACCTAGAAGAGCTCAAGACACAGCTCAAGCAGCTCACCAACCAGCTCAACCAGCTGCTCATCCAGTTAGCCCCTATTCTAACAGGGAAGTGCGTTGAAAATAAAAGGTTCCTGTGCATAGGCTGGCCGACATCAACAGCGCCTTTGCCACTGACCTGTGGGCGGGCCTGCAGCTGATGTTCAACCATTACCACACCTACCACAAAGAGATCAACGGTTCTCATTTACTTTCGCATAGTGCATAGAGTTCTTGCAATCATTTAGAAAATCCGAACAAGAAAAATATGCTTCCCAATGAGCTATGAACTGAAAGGAACATGTTGACAGAGAACAGCACGCTGGAGGTGATCCAGGACTACACTGACCTCAGAAGCTGGGCGGCAGGCACCACGCGTGCAGTCCTGCAGCGTGGCTTCCATGCCCACTATGTCCGCCTCACCGCACCCAGGGAGGGGGACCATGTCTACGCAGCCAAGGTTCCCTATTTTCCCTTTGACTCTCAACGCAGCAAGCTGTGATGTTTCACAGAAAAGACATAGGTCAAAATATGACGAGGAAACACTAATAGTTGCCTCATCCAGCGCGGACTCATAAAATCAGCCTTACTAAAGAGCAGAGTTTCAACAGGAGCTCTGGCAGACGCTCTCCTGGGTGGAGCGGCAGCTGGCAACCCACGTGGAGCTCTACGACCAGCACATGAACGAGTTTGGCGTCCTGTGGCGCGTCATAGGGCGCCGTGAACTCCAGTAAAAAGGCTTTTCACCAAACTTATTTTAAAATTCAACTTTCATCATTTTTTGAACTGAACAAAAAAATAAGCAAAATCATCAAAATTCCAACATTTAGAAAAAAATGATACATAAGGAAAAGCATTTTTACTCGCTTCAAATACTTGTGAACCATGTTTGGTGCCCATAAAGGGTTTGCCTTGGCATTTTTTTTCATGTTGCAATGAATTCAATGTGTTCTGGTATCTTAAATAAATCAATCAATTAGGAACAAAACCTTCGCATGCTCACCAAAGTCAGTCAACTTTAGTTGCATTGAAAACACCTTTTGATTTAATAAAATTTAACTAATGTTTTGTTATTCTTAGAAAAGGACATTTGACAGAATTAAAACCGATATGTTAGCAAGGCTCTGGTATTAAAGCGTAAATTACACAGTTATCACACATAATTTAACTTTATCTTTGGACAACTTTGTGAAAGTTGCACATAAAACACAAAAGTAGACTGAACGGCGGAAAGTTACTTAACCAAGTAAGGTTTCACTGCAGACTTCGAATCAAAATTGACGCAAATAAAGCGATTAGGAGTACAATCAACAGAGCATTCTGCTTCAAAACAAGGTAATCTCGGCGGTTGCCAAGAGATGCGCGGCCTCGCTTTGGTCTTTGGCATGACAGTCGTACATGCCAAAATTTAGCTGATTTCATTAAAAAACCAGCAATTTATGCTTGTTTGAAATTTTGAAACATCAAGATTTTAGGTTTTTGACTACAAATCAAAAAATAATAAATATTTCAAAAATTCCTAATAACAGCTTTAAGATATCTCCACGACAGACGTACATGCCAAAATTCGTTTGATTTCATTGAAAAATCATGAATTTATGCTTGTTAATATTTTTGAAACATCAAGATTCTGGGTTTTTGACTATAAATCAAGAAATATTGAATTTGTCAAAAATTCCTTTAACCAGTTTCAAGATGTCACCAAGACAGACGTACCTGCCAAAAATCAGCTGATTTCATTGAAAAACCAGTGATTTATGAATTTTCGTATTTTGAAACATCAAAAAATTAAGTTTTGAGCAAAAATCGAAAAATTTCGCCGATCCCAAAAAATCGCCTCGAGCCACCACCCAGGCGGACCCTCACACAAAATTTCAGCCAATTTCGTTGAGAAACCGCGGAGGCCCAGCTGCGAACGGACACATATATATATATATATGCAGAATTCGGACGAAAAATGGAGTAACTGCTTAAGCGGGCCTTGGCCACCCGCCGCTTCGGGCAGGGCGCCAGAGCTCCTCCGGCCTTCGGGCATGGGTGCTCCGGCCCCTACGCTTCGCCTAGCATGCTTCGCATGCTAGGCTACGCTCCGGGGCCTCCGCACCCATGCCCTACGGCCTCCAGAGCTCTGGCTGCCCTGCCCACCGCGGCAGGCGGCCTTTGGCCGCGCAAAAACATGACAAATCAGACAGCAAAAGTTATCAGGCCTGCCCTGGGAGCAAAGCCATGAACGGCCGTTAAGGCACAATAGGAATCCCCTGGGAGTGTCCTTGAGGCCAGGCCACGCCTAGAAAACTCATCCCTCACCTCACCTCCTAACTAGGCATCAACTTAAGCAAATGGCACTTACATGCCCAAAAATTCCAATCAAAAATGTCTTTCGACTGTGAATTCTTATTTCAAGCAACACCATACCTTGCGTTTGCCAACGCTTTCTATACTTTTGTTAACAACCTTGTTGACCTGTACTCCAAGCTCAAGAATCGATGGCATCTGGGAAATCAGCCAGATTTACCACCTGTCTAGGTAAGAAACCAACCTTTTTTCACGCTAGTCATAACTACAAAAGGCAATGTTTCATAATGAATTATTCATCCTGATTCAAAGCCACATGATTGATGGAAAACAAGAATAAATATCCTTGCTTGCCGTCAGATCCCCAGACCTCAGCGCAATCATCAGGGGAATCTTTAGTTGCAGTAGATATATTTTCCCGCCCAACCAGCACCACTGCACAAAGCTCCCCCTCCGGCGACACTCCATCAACCACCAAGACAACAGTTCAAGTGCCCACCTGGCTTGTGGCACCAAGCGTCTATCTCTACTCATCAGAGGAGCTCATGTCCAAAGTGGATTGGCTCCTCATGTGTGACAAGATCTACGAAAAAAGTTAGCCTATCGGTTTTTTGCACAATTATTTTGAAATAAACTGATTTGCAAGCAATTGCTTAGAAATTAAAGAAATTTAATATTCGTAAACTACATGATGAAATCCAAAAACGCATATTAGCGCAACAATAAATAAGGAAATTATGTTTTGTCTTCAACAAATTACCTGTTAACAGTCTATTCCGCACATTCTCAGAGATTCTAAATGTTATGACTTAATCTAGAGTCAAAACATAGAGCATAGGGTATATAAAGGCAGTCGCTAGGCCATTATCTCATTACCTCACTTGGGAGCCAAGCCCAGCTGCCTTCAACTTCATCAACCTGGAAAGTCTTCCAACCTCTGGGCCTCCAGCTCAAGAGGAGGAAGAGTGCCTCCTGGCCAGGGTAAGTAGGGCCAATGATTCATGAATCTATGGATTGCAGTGCAAGTGCATCGCCGCAGTCAATAGATTTGGCCTCAGGGCCTACCTCACCGGCAGCAATGCCCACGCCCACAGCCCGCACCGGCTCTCCCTCCCCTGCCAGTAAGGCACCATCCACCAACCAGAGCCACAACGCTCAAGGTTCACTTTTATCTGAATGCCTATCTCAGGTTTCAAACAAGCCAAAAAACTTGACAGAAACGCTCGGAACTGACGAGAGTCAGGATCCCACCACTGCAGACACCGCCAAAAGCAGTTCCTTCAAAGGTACCTTTCCTTTTAGCCAATCATCTTTGAGAAAACTAAGAAAATCCAAGAAATTGTCATGTTCTGCCAGAACCAGGAAAAATAAAAAACAAAAACGGTTTAAAGGGAAAGAAGACGAGGCCTCAGCTCCTAGCCCTGCACCGGCACCAACTATTCCAGCCCCGGCTACCGCCAACTATCGGGCTACATCCATAGGCTGGCAACCAATCATCCTGTCCATGGCGGAGTGTCAGCCGCAACAGTTAGTGCCTTTTGCTCAACTGCCTACACATTTAAGCCCTGCACTAACAGTTGATGAAGTTAAACAAAAAGTGGATGATTTATTATTGTTCTTGGTGGAAAATGAGGATGAATTTGAAGAAGAAGCTAACACCTCAGGAGAATGGCTGAATTCTTTAAGGACCATGATGCACAGGCTGGTTCAACTGGATAACCTACTATGCAGTGCATACAACGGTTTATACCAAGAATATCTCAAACTTTCATCCAATGTTTAATTTTTTGCTTGTATTAGGCACACTATCAGTATACCCAGCCAAAGTCCAAGGAGATGACAACCAGAGAGCAGGGCTGCGCCTTCTCTCGTCAGGGCTCCTCTCCATCTTCCAAAGAGACGCCATCCCAACCCTCCATGCCACCGCCTTGCATGCTGCGGCTACCCTCAAGCAGAACGACATCTCCCGCTCAAACTTGATAGTGCAAAATTATCTTTCAAGCAAAAGTTCCAGTTATTACCTAATCCATGAAACATTAAAGAGCCAAGTTGATGGTTTGTGCCTGGAAGGAACCACGCAGTGGGCCGACCTGCAGTCAGCCAACGACGCAGAGCTGCTGGCTGCCAAACGCCTGGCCCGCCATCTACAACTGCTCATCACCACCGATCGCAGTTTTGACCTCCATGCGCCAAGCCTATGCTGGCTTCTATCGCAAGTAGAGGTCTCAGCTGATCCTACGGTTAACTGCCGATTTTCAGCTAGATTATCTAAAAAATGTGCAATCTGCCAGGGTGGAATGCAGCAAGAGCAACTGAAGGGATGCCATGAGCGATGGGGCTTCTGCCTGTTCGACATGGTGGACAAGTGCGGCAAGACCGACACTGACGTCATCACCTCCATCCTTGCCACCGAGGCCACCTGCTTCACCATCCAGAAGGCCGTCAAGCTCCTCAGCGATGGCAGCATCACCATCGACGGCAACAAAGGTCTCGTTGTCCACATACCCTCCGGCAACCGGATCCTCATCCACTTGTCCCAGTGCGCCACCCTACTACCAACCTCCACTTTGCCTTCGAGGCCCTCCATCTTCAGCCCTTCATCCACCTAGAAGGGTCCGATGAAGACAGGATGGCCGCTCTGTCTCTGGAGGAGAGGAACAGCCCTTCGCCTAAGCCGCAATGACCACCAAGAGCCAAGCCACAGCCTCCGGTGGAGGAGAAGATGGAGGAGGACATGGAGATCCAGCCCGCCTCCTCGGCCACGACCGCCTTCAGCAAGCTTGGCAGCGGCAACACTGCCAGGTCCTATGCCAACTTCAAACTCGAAAGCCAGTTCGGCAACAGCAACTATCCACCACTCAGCAACCAGCCCTCACCCTCTGCTTGACCAGGGCTTTCCAGCCCCCAGAACCCCAACAGCTACAGCAAGGCCGCCATCTCCTACCCCATCAACATCACCATCATCAGGCACAATGCTCAACAGCTTCCCTCTGGCCTCAAAGTCAACTTCAACTCCAGGGCGATGGTAGGGATGGAGAGGTATTGCCCTCCATACGGCGCCAAACCAAACACCAGCTGGGATGAAACATGCCTCGCCTTGCTAGAGTGCATGCAGCTGGTCTGCAACTGGATCATGGTATGGTCCAACGGCAACCCCATCAGCAACTCCTGGTCTGGCTGGGAGTGCTTCATGGTGGACTGGACCGGCTACAACAAGTTCAGGGCGGCCAAGCTTGCCACCAGCTACACCACCGTCCACATGCCCGCCCTGCGCCCCAATCCTTCCAACCCAACCTACCCCAACAGCTTCGAAGCCATCATTTGACAGTTGAACCCACTGTACCAGAAATACACCCCAAAGGCCTGCAATCCTCCAAGGAAAGACGAGCCACCGTCATACCCGCTGATGCAAGGAGCAGCGCTACTCTGGTCCCCCTGCAACCCAACTCTCCAGCTCTACAGAGCCCCGGCAGAGGGCGAGTCATGGGAGCAGTTCCAGGCCTGGCACAAGCAGCACTGCCACCCAGCCTACTGGAAGCCAGCCTACTGCACAGCCGAGGCCCTGCAGTGGGCCGCCCCCTTCCTCAACATGCTCCGGCTACGCCTCTGCAGTTTCGCCGTCGAGTTCGTCAAGCCCGGCAGAGATGGGCACTTCCAGTGCACAAAGGTGCACAAGGAGTCCAACAACAACATCGCCTCCTTCCTTGGCGTCATGGACAACTCCGGTGTCCCCAAGATGAACTTCGGCCAGCTCACGCAGTGCGTCATGAAGTGCCTTCCCAAAGTCCAGAACTGGATGCACTTCTACATGATGCGCCTACTGGAGATCATGACCCCCCACGAGGTCTTCATCCACATGTTCAAGACCTTCGCCTCCAAGCTCTGGCACAACTCTTGCACCCGCGAGGGCCTGCTTGACGACCGCATGGCCATCCTACACTCCACCAGCGTCTACACCCGACTGCGCCTTGGCTACGAGATGGCCTACCAGGGGAAGATCCACGAGTTCTTTGCTGGACAGCGCACATACACAGAGACCAACCCCATGGTCACCGCGTACCCCAAGTACGGCCCCACCATCCAGTTTGACGTCCCCAAACTGGAGGAGCAGCCCTGGAACTTGCTGGCAGAGGACCAGCCATTCGCCTGCCTCCTCCTGGGCCACTTCAAGCACAAGGTCGAGGCCACAGACCTGGCCGACGGCTCCCGCCTACGCTGCATCCCCTTCAAGTGGGAAGGCATCTGCGCCCTGCCCAGATCCTTCTGCCAGGTCACCGCCATTGAGTCCGTTGTCATGCGCAACCGGTTCACACCCAGCGGCGACCTCATCAAAAACTGCGCCGCCTCACAGCTCAACTGGAGTGGAGAAGACACCACCCTGCCCAGCCCGTTCCAGAAGTCTGTGGAGGAACCAGTCGCCAACGTCCTCTCCTCACGAGCCCAAGAAGAGCATGAAGCTGAGCAGTGCCTATCAAGTCTGCTTTTCCTTCACTGCCAAAATCTTCTACTATTGATGATATCAATTTTAGGCATTGATGTCATTCGGAAGACCTTCCTTGAAGTCAGAGCACCCCTGCCAGTCACCTACGTGAAACGAGGCACTGGCAGTTCAAAATTGGATAGAGTTCCAAGAGGAGCTTCAGAAGTCCTTTTATGTGGTGAAGGAGACCATGGCCAATTATTTGCTTTTCCGTCAACATATAATTGCAAAGCAGTGCCTTCAACTATCCAAAACGTCTCAACCATAAAAATAGATTTATATGTGAAAAATGAAAATGAAATCTCTTTCCCAGCATATAAATGTTGGGCCATTTCATCTTTTGTCTGCAAAAAGACTAATTTCTTTGGTAGCAAAGCAATTGTAGATTTTGAAGAAAGCCAGATAAATATCTCACTAGCCAATTGCCAAATAATGCAGCAGAATAAAAGTTTTAATAACTTAAAATTGAAAACCCTAGGCCCCCAATTGTTTACCACGCAAATTCAACTAGTCTGCAAATATTCGTATTGGACATTTTACAATGTCTGCAATAACGTCACAAATGCCTTCTTGCAGGTGGGAAGCACGGCTATTTCCGCTAGGCGTCATCTCTATTTGCCCTAGTGGATCTGTCAAACTGCGACATGGATGCTAACCACTGCGTCGCTTCAAACAATGCAGTGATTGTATGGGATTTCTCTTTCGGGGCCACAATGTTTGTTGCTGAAATAAAGTGGGAAATTTTAAAGCAAAAATAAGTGATCAACGCTAAATTGTAATCAAAGAACTACAAGCTGCTTTTGAAATCACACATCTGAAAAGATTCTCAGATGACAAAAGCTCACATTCATGCCTACCTGCAACGGCGTTTTTGGGACAAAGCAAAACAGCCATCGTTTTTTCAGACGGTTTCCCATCATTCATAAACTTTGCAGTGAAAAGTTCAAATTTCGACTCAAAAGATTTATGGTCAAAAATAAATAATGACACAGATCCAATTAATGCTAAATTGAATTATTTAAGTTTTCAGTTATTCCTACAGCAAGTGGAATTTTTCAGATCGCTATGGATGCAAATATGCCATTCCAATCAATTACTTCTCGGAATTTTGACACAGCTAGCAACACTAGACCCAACTCTGGCCGTAAGAGCTTATTTTGGCAGGCCAGATTTAATTGCAAGACCAAATGGGGATGCATTTTTAATTTACCAATGCCACCACATTGACAACGTGAAAGTCCATTGGTCAGGCAAATTTAATGGCAAATGCTACGATAAAACACCAGTTTCATACAAAAATGAGTTATGGTGGATTATGCCAAACTCTAGGGAACTCACAAAGTTGGCAGCGGAAAAACCATGTTTACACACCCATAACTCAGTTTACCTCTTGAAATTACAAAACGATGAGACATGGGATTATTATTCACCAGCTGGTAAAGTTGATGTAAGAAATTTAGACATAGACATGTTACTAGCGTCGCCTTTCAACCCCATTAAATTTGACAAACCATTGCTCTTTCATGACGAAAGATATGCCCAAGCCAGAAGCATCAATCTCATTCTGTCCGCTTTGCACCAGCAAGAAATTCTTGAACAGCAAGTGGGATTGCTTAAGGATTTTGCAAAAGCACAAGTTTGGGACTCAGAGTCCTTTGAAAAAACTTTTGACACTTCTGGGAAAAAACTAACAGGATTCGTTTCCTCCACAATGAACGGCATTGCCACAGGTTTCAAGACCTGGGCTCAGTCCTCAGGACAATTCTTCACGACAATTCTGAAAGGGCCAATTCAGGTCCTTTGTAATCTAGCAATCACAATTGCCGTATCGGCTTGCGCAATTCCCCTTTGCTATTATGGGGGTATTTATTCGATAAATTATAGACGAAATAAGAAAAACAACCAAAAAGAGCATATTATGCCAGAAAAACCATTCAAGTTGAATGCCAAATTACGCAGCGCATTCCACAGATCTTCTCGATATTGGCGCAATTTGTGAACCGCATGCTCAACAAGCATTGAACTTGATGATTTGCAAGGGCAAAATAAAACAAAAGTGAATTAAGATGAAAAAATAATTCTCATGCCATCGGCTCAAGTGGCACTTTATTCAAAAGCAAAAAGCCCACCCGCAAAACCTCCACGCATGGCAACTGTTCCAGAGAAGCCTAGCGCAGAAAACCAGTATTCATGCTAGGAAGCAGCAACAGATTACCCAGCAACTCCACAATTGATACTAAATGTTAACTTTTAAATGATACATGCAAAAGATTGCGACTGCAATAGCTTAGCCTGCTATGGAGTAGACAAGGAGGCTTATCCCCTGTTGGAGGACAGGCCAATCCTAGCCCTCCTTGTTTACAAAAAAGATGGAACACCGAGACGGTTAAAAGCTTTGCTAGACACGGGTAGTCATGTCACAACATTTCCACTATCACTAGTGAGTAAGCTTGACCAAAGAGGCATTGATTATGTGAAAGGAACAGTAAAAGCTCCAATAAGAGGCGCAACAGGAAAATTATTATAAACCTGTTTCACAATTTCAATGAAGTGCAGAATATTAGACAGCGAGTTTCCAGATACAGAATTCATCGTAGTAGACCACGAAAACAGCTGATTCGACGTAATTGTTGGAACAAATTTACTCAAATGGTTTAAATTCTTAATGTTTGATTTTAAAAATCATATAATAACGGACACCCTTCCAAAAAAAAAGATAAATCAACAAACACACCATGGTGGGAGCAACGGATAAATTCAATTTCATCTGGAATTGAAGGTGAGGAAATTCAAGATTTCGATATCGAAAGTGAAGTGGATGAAAATAGGTATTCAAGAAATTTAACCAAAAGTGCAACCAGCCAACAGGCACCATTAAAAATTTTGAACAATGTCACCTTGACACCCAATGCATTAACATTGGTAAAATGTAAAAATCCATTTGAAAACCCTCACGCTACTGTTCTTTTTCAACAAAACAACCATAAAAGTTCAAAAAACAATTGGTACATGGAAGATTGTCTGTTAACGTCAAGAGAATATGTTATCACAATGCCAATCGTTAATCACAAAACTTACCCCTGCACATTACGTACAGGCACAAAATTGGGATGTGTTGACCAATGGAGCAATGACCAAATTTTTCCTTTGGAATTTTGCAATGAAGAGGAGGAAATAGAAGTTGAAAATGTCCAAGATGAAAACATTTCATCAACTTCAAAGCAATGTTTATCATTTCAACAAGTCACTGTGAGGCACATGACTCTCGTCTGGAGCGCAGCCATAACAAGGCTGCGCTTGTGCCTTGCTTCTCTGCCTGAGATCACTCTCTACTCTTGCTTCCTCTTGGTAAACGCTGCTCCCGGCCCTTGTAACCGCACTACAGATCTTACAGTGGTTTTGTTTCACCAGGCCTAGCCCTCTCCCTTGCGCAGCGGCATCCAGGATAGGGTAGTGAGAGCCCCTCGCAACCTGGCTCTGCCGTGGGGATTGCGGTTAGTCCTGGGAGCTCCGAGCCAATTGAAGCTCACTCTCGCCTCCTGGCCCCCCTCATTCCGTCCCTTCCTCCCTTCTCTCCACTCCCTTCCCTCTTTTCTCGCCTCGCCTTCTGGCTCTACGCCAAAGCAAGCTGAAGTCCGCAAAGACTGAAATGCCAGAAACTGGTCCTGGAAATCCAGATCCTCAGGGCATTACGCCCGTCCAATATCACCTCATGGGGCTGAAAGCCTATGAGGGTGAAGGAAATGCCACACAATGGCTGACCCGGTTCGCAGAAATTGCACGCGCAAAAGGCCAGAAAGAAGACACCTGGCACACACTCATTGTCCCCTACCTGGAGGGACCTGCACTGGATGCCTACAGAGGCTTGCCAGACACTGCTCAGGGAAAGAAGAGCTATGACGTAATAAGGGAAACCTTAGTGGCGACTTTCGATAGCTCCCCAGAGGTCACTAGACTGTCAGTCTGCGAAGGCATTGTCCAGCAGCCTGGGGAGAAAGTCATGCCTTTCCTGGCCAGACTTAGAAAAGTTGTCGAACAGCGTTTCCCAGTCTCAGGTACTTTCCCAGTAGAAACGCAGGAGGTGCTGCTAAGGCAATTTTTTCTGGGCGGAATCCGTCATGAACTGCGGTTTGCGCTGCTGAACAAAGGGCCAGCCCCAGCCACAATGGCCGGGTGTGCAGTGGACGCAAAAAGAAGCGAGGATCTTTTTGGTACCCAGCAATCAGTCAATCAGCTCAGTTTCGCTTTCGGCCAGCAGGAATTAGATGCTGGGCCAGAGGAAGGAACAGAAGCCCTTGCTATGGAGCAAGGCCGAGGCCGAGTAAGAGGCCGATGGTCCCAAAGAGACCCAAACCTGCGTCTGGATCCACAAATCCCCAGAAAACCCGCTCAAACACCCCTACTGCTGAGGCTAAGATCTGCTTCTGGTGTCATAGAAAAGGCCATTTGCCGACAAATTGCTGGGCCCTAAAAGATTTCGTGACAATGGTGAAGGGTGAAACCAATGAATCTTGCGCGGAATACGTGCCAAAGGTGATTTCTTTCACGCCCCGCTTTCAAGAGCGCTCGCAAAGCGTTCGGGGTAGCACAGGTCCAGCACGGCGCCTAATGACCAGAGGACAGCAGCCAAACAGGGGACAGCGGCCTCAAACCTCCCAACCAAGGGGAGGGGGGAATAGAGTGAGATTCCAGCGCCAGGTGAGCTACCTGATGGAAGCAGAGCCTGAGCCCGAAGAAGAGTTGGAGGAAGAAGCAGTCGGTGTTGCAATCAACCCGTGGGACTGCCATGAGGATGAGGAGGATGAAGTGGAGGAGTTCCTGGAGGAGGTAGATGAATGAGGTCTAGACGCTATGAGTAGCGCACACATGCAAGCCGGCAAAGTAAGCTCTCTGTGTGCGCGTTGACAGGTGGGGGGATGCAAGCGGTACCTGATGAGTTGAGAGGGAGATAGAGAGTCACCGGTAATTAAAAGAAATAGATGCATCAAATTGACCTGAAAAGCCGCTAAAAGCGCAAATAGAATGCCTCAAGCAAAAAACCTGTACGGGATTTGTAGTTCAAACAACAAATTTCCGTATTAATTAAAGAAAATAAAAAGAAATCGCAGTCTCAAAAATGAGTTGCAGATTTAAAATCTAAAAATCAATCTTTGTTTACGCAAAAAAGAACTCGGTATGGGTTCAATGCTGGAAAAGCATGAAGAAATAAGGCATTTTATCTAGCAATAGAAAAATTGCCAAGCTCAATTTCCTTTGCATGCCGCTATCATAAGAATTAGCTGGTTTTAGTAATAATTTCACGTGTTTGGCAAAAAAAAAATACTGCCGCAAATCATCCCCCTCACTACTCAAAGTCTAAACAAATCCTACCACTAGCCTTCTCGATGAAGTTTCATAGCATAAATGTATGAAAACCAACTAACGCCGCAAGCGATATCAGTTCTAAAACCCAGTCGTCAGATAAATGTTGCAGCAAAGCATTTCGAGTTTGACAATCGGTTTTTCAGATTCAAGCCTGCGGTATTCCTCATGAAAAGATTTCTGCCGCAGCAACTCTGGTTTCTAAAGAAACTGCCTTGCAAGATGTTTCATGCTTGAGACAAGTAAAATGAAATCTGTTGTTAAAGCAATGTAAGCCATGAATTATCGCCAATCAAAACTTTCTTCTCTAAAAATAATAGCGGAAAATATATTCCGCTAAATCTTTTGCTAACGTTTAATCATAACATCCTGGAACGGTCAGGGGAGTTAGAAAGACTAAACAATCGGTTTCCCAGCAGAGATCAAACGCGGATGCGTTGTGTCTAACAAGCTCAGCTTCAGAGCGCATAAAAGGGACACAGAAGCTCAGTCTCCGCGTCTTCTCTCCCTACTTCACCGGGGAGCCCAAGCTCCGTTGTAGTGCCAACTTTGGTCGCAGTCTAGAGCCGACCAATGTTGCACTAACAACTGCTTGTGCCCCTCACCCCCTCCAGCTCCATCAAAAGCTCACCAATGGACAACCCTGCCCCTTTGCCCCCCATGCAACCTGCCCAGGCTTTCTGGCCTGAGGCAGCCCCACTCCTTCCATTTGCAGCGACCCTGCCCCGGCTAGAGGAGACATTCAACTGCCACGTCCTCGACGCCCGCCGGCAAGCCACCGCCCAAGGTTAGCGGCAAAATGATCCAGCTAATAGAAGCATGGAAAATTAATTACAGACCTGGAGTTCCCGCCGGAGATGGACGGGGACGATGCTCAGAGGGCGGGCATGCGCCTGCTCTCCCATGGCCTCATCATCGGCCAGTACTACGAGCTGGTGTCCGGTAA
>JASANA010011127.1:0-47194 GCA_030248095.1 Ptycholaimellus sp. GST1_10
CTGAAAGAAAGAAGGCAAAGGAGAAAGGCTTGCGGGGACGAAGCATTGCATTCATTGAAAGACGGAGGCTCATAAAAGCGCCCAGATTCCAAGTCAGGGGCCTAAAAAGCAGGCGGGACTGGAAGAATGAAGAAAGGCCCCTCCCTCCCCTCCTTTCCGCTCTAAAGAGCAGCAGCTTATTTGATTTGCTCTTATGCACGCCATTCGCTTGCCCTTGTACAACTCGCCTCAGCTGGGAACGCATTTCGCCTTTGAGGGGAAGAAATTGGGTCTCAAAGCTGACGCCTCTTGGGACCACTCTTCCAAAGCCTATCCCAATATGCCTTTTGCTCATTATTATTTTGCCCTTTGTTCACTTTTTTCTTTCATTTGTAAAATTCGATGGTCCCGGGTTGTAGAAGAAAAGTACTGCGAAGGCATTTTAGAGGTATTTTTACAGCTCTTTTATGGTTTGTCAAGATCGAATTATATGTAAATTCGCATTTGTTCAGAAAAAACAGCTGAAGTTTCACCCGAAAGTTGAAAAAAGAATTGAATAACTTTACAGAATCGGAGGTTTCTTCAATAAAAAACTGAGTTGAATCATGGGCCTGGCTCCTCTAATTTTCATTTTCAAGTTGTCCATTTTCAAGTTTTGCAAGCCTCAGAAATCATTTAAGCAATCGAGAAAATGGGTAGATATCAAAGGAACAAGAAAGCATGTGCAGGAAACTTGAATCGTAAGAATCCAAACGAAGATGTATTTGAATTGGATGGATTCGACCAGTCCACGCCTTATCTTGGCTCCTACGCAAGCTCCCCTGCGCCCAAACAACAGCAGGATCCCTATCGCATCGGCTTCGAAGCCCTCGAGCTCAACGAAGACCTCCCCGATCCACGACCACGACCACCTACGCCTTACCAGCCCCAGGCTCCAGTTCAACAGGTTCATCGGCAGCCCTACACCCCCACGCCAGCTTTCAACCGTGAGCAGCTTCCAGTGCCTCGCCGACTCGTCAAGAAGCAGCCTGCTCAGGCCATGCCCTATGCACCTCCGAGGCTTCCCACTCGTCGCCAACAGTCTCCATCCAGCTCCTGCACCACCTCCTATCCTTCATCCTCTGCCGCCAAGCACGATGTCAACATCCCCATTCGCCATTACCCCTCGCCTGCCCCGCCCATGGCCCCTAAGCAGCGCACAGCATTCCGCCCCTACACCGCCCCCAATCACGGCAGCTACCGTCAGCAGTCACCAGCAGCTCAGATGCCTGCGCGGCCCAACATCAACCGCCCAGTCTACCGTCAACCGCCTCCAAGACCTTTTGCTGCTCAGCCAAAGGTGTCCATGCAGCGTCGCCCGCCAGCACAGCCTCGGCGGCAGGCGTCCTTCTCCGCCTCTTCCTTCTCCTCACCATCCTCCTACCAGTCCACCACCACCTCTCCCTCCTCCGCCTCAACCTCCACCTACAGCGCCGCTCCAGCAAACGTCCTGACCAAACGGGGAGGAGGGAAGCGTCTGGTTCCGAAGCTGGTTATCTACCCCAGTCGCTCCGGCAACAACATCGTCGCCCGGAAGCCGCGACGCGGACGACGTCGTGGGGGATCGGAGCGACGAGGCTCACTGCGCCGCCATCGTCCACGCTCTGGCAGCCAATATAAGCGTCCATCTTTCTAGCCGAGTCCCAGTTTTGTCTTTATTTAGTTCCTGTCCCAATTTGTCCGATGCTATTTTTGCGCGGCCGAAGGCCGCCTGCCGCGGAGGGCAGGGCAGTCAGAGCTCCGGAGGCCGGAGGGCATGGGTGCGGAGGCCCCGCAGCGTAGCCTAGCATGCGAAGCATGCTAGGCGAAGCGTAGGGGCCGTAGCACCCGTGCCCGGAGGCCGGAGGAGCTCTGGCGCCCTGCCCGAAGCGGCGGGCGGCCAAGGCCAGCTTAACCAGTTACCCCATTTTTGCGTCCGTCTGTCCGCATATATATATATATATATGTCTGTCCAGGGCCGGGCCTCCGCGGTTTTTCAACGAAATTGGCTGATTTTTTGCATGAAAGTCCGCCTAGGTGGTATCTCCAGGCCATTTTTTGGGCTTGGCGTAATTTTTCGATTTTCGTCCAAAACTCAAGTTTTTGATGTTTCAAACTACTAAAATTCATAAATCACTGGTTTTTCAACGAAATTGGCTGATTTTTTGCATGAAAGTCCGCCTGGGTGATATCTCCAGGCCATTTTTTGGGCTTGACGTAATTTTTCGATTTTTGCCCAAAACTCAATTTTTTGATGTTTCAAAGTACGAAAATTCATAAATCACTGGTTTTTCAACGAAATTGGCTGGTTTTTGGCAGGTACGTCCGTCGAAATGGTATCTTGAAGCTGGCAAAAGGAATTTCCGAAATATTTGTTATTTCTCAGTTTATGGCCAAAAACCTAAATTCTTGATGTTTCAAAAATTTGAACATCCATAAATTGATGGTTTTTCAATGAAATCAGTTGAATTTTGGCATGTACGTCTCTTATGGTGATATATTGAACATTTATTTCGACACATTTATTATTTCTTGATTTATAGTCAAGAACCTAAAATCTTGATGTTTCAAAATTTCGAACATCCGTAAATTACTGGTTTTTCAATAAACTCAGCTTAGATTTGGCAGATACATTTGCTGCGGCAGTATCTTAAAGCAGTTAAAAGGAATTGCTTAGCTTATTATCTGGAACAAAGGCCGCGCATCTTGGCAACAGCCGAGAATACCTTGTTTGGTTTGCTTATTTCACTGTCATTGATTATTTGCTTTAGAATTGACTGTTTCTAGCCTAAATTATTAAATTTTCTCGTTTTTAAACTAATTTCTTTTCACTATTAATAAATAAGATAAATTTTCTTTGAATTTATTTAAAATCTGCCGTTCTTAATGCCCCACTCGTGATGCATTAGGATGAAAGATGTGGTATTGAAAACATGTCTAATCAATTTTATGCTACCGGTAATTTTTCTGATCTCAAGCATAGAGAGAAGGCAGAGAGAGAAGGCAACCTGATAAATTGGGCCATTTGATCCAAGTTCTGGCCCATGGCGGGGTGATTGGGTCCAAACTTGTGACCACAGTGGTCCACGCCCAAGAAGTGTGCCACCATAACCGTCCAATCATCCTCAACCCCTCATATGTCTTCCACAGAAAACAAGCAGAAGGTCCTAACCTGGCGCAACTCATCCCAGACGTTGGCAAGGATGCCGTTATCCAGTGTGCAGGTCCTTCACGTCAAACGAAGGGAAATGATGGGAACGGAGGAAAGAGTTTGGATAGCAAGCCAGCTAAGTGTCGTCGCCCAGCATCACTATCGATTTATTCCTCCTCCGATCAAGCGAATGAAGTGCCTGGAGGTGAGCTGATAGAGAAGGTTGTCCTATTCAATTTCTGAGCCAGCAAAGTTGGAGCCGGCGTCGATGAAGGTGGGCAGCTTTTATGAATATAGGTTAACTTTTGGGCGTAGAATTCAAAACTTTTGTCCCGATTGCGTAAAAAATTTAAAGTTATGCAAATGTGAAAAAAATCTCCACAAATTTCCAAAAATGGCCATTTTAACCACGTCTTGGGCTGCGCGATTAGATTTTGCCCAATTTTTTTGGCTTAAAATTTAGATTTTAGTTATTCCCAGCAACTGTTTAGCGGGATAAAATGTGTATGAAAATTGGACTTTTCATGAATTTTTCCCACTTCTCTTTTCATGCTATAACACAGGAAATTTGGGATTTTTTTCTTTTAAAAAACTGAACCTATTTTTCAACAACATCTGCAAGTCAATTCGATGTTGAATTAGAAGTGAAAATGGACATTTCAATGAAAATCGAAATGGAACGTGGAAAAATGAACAATGTGGGACCGCTTCCAAGTTTTTTGAGCAAAACCGTTTGAAAAAGGCTTTATGAAAAAGTCTCAAGAGCAAGACTGATAATTACGGCTATTATTGAGAACAGGAAGTGATTACATGGGTTACACAAGTATGAATTATGAGCAGGCAGAAGTGAAACGTTTAAAAGAAATTTCACATGCGCCATTATTATTTTTCACCTTCAAACCATTGCGTAACTCTTTTGCCGTGCATATCATTTTTATTTGTATCCTGCTTATGCTTTATAATCTTTCTTTGTTTTAAATCAGAAAATATAATGATGGTTCAGGAAGTGACCTTGATGTGACTTGCATTGAAGATTGGAATCACTGGCCATCACATGGGTTTGCAGCGAATCCCCAATAAACTTCACAGGCGAAAGAAAAAGAAAAATAAAGGAGAGAAAGTTGGCCAGAAGCACCCCTTGCATTACGCCCCAAGAGCATCAAATTCAGCCAGGATAATGATTTTGATGATTGCAGCACGAATCGCGCGACGCAACGACTTCCAGTGAAAGCTTGAATAAGCACGCAACAAAGCAGCTACACTATAATGATTGCACTGAGACCGCGATTGTGATTACAGCTGAGGAAAGACAAGAGCAGCGCTAGGAAAGGATTGGAAGAGCCTAGACGAAAGTGTAGAGCAGAAGTAGGCGGCCAAGAGATCGACAAAGAAGCCTGGTCTGGAGGAGAAGAGGATGGATGACCCGTGGATTGGCCGCGCTCACAGGGTGGGAGTGAGTGAGTCAGCTTTTGCAGATGTGCTCAGCGTTCAGCTTAGCGCGTCCCTCCTTCTCCTTGAGGTCGACAAGGAGGCGGGTGTAGAGAGGCAGGAGCTCCAGCTTCTCCAGACGATAGTCCAGGCTGTTGAGTCCGTCAGAGGCGTAGCGCCGCTTCGTGGCATAGATGAGCGTGAAGCGGCACTTGTTCACCGGGTTGCTCTCAAGTGAGAGGCCGCAGCATTGAAATGAAGGGGAGGAAAGGAGGGAAGACCTTCTCATTGGTGTGCTTGATCATTTTGTAGCGGGCGATGTTGGAGGGGTAGCGCTGGATGCGGAAGCCTTGGAGACGGACGCGGGTGGCAATGTCATCGTCTTCTCCTCCCCAGCCCCAGAAATCGTTGCTCATCCCGTTGATCTTCTCAAACTGCTCCATCCGCAACGCGGAAATGCCACCGAATATGTCCACGTAGGGCAGCCTGGACTCATCTATTCTACCCTAGTTGCCAATTATCATGGGTCCAAAAGGTACTTGTATGAGAATTTGTCGATGGCGACGGACATGTGCCTTGGCTGTTCGGGACAAGAGTAGATGTTTCGATCGTCTTCTGAAACAAGTGGCATTAAAAGATGGAGAGGAAACATTGTGGTAAGGCGGATGACCTGGAAAAAGGTCCACGTCATGGAAGATGACGCATTGCCAGTCGTAAAGCTTCTTTGCCTCCGCAAAGCCTACGTTCATCAGTTTCCCTCGATTGAACGTCTGATTCCCCACCTACAACAGACTTTAGTTGAACATTGCACTCCACCTGTGCCAAAGTTAATGCATCTAGCCTGTTCAACGACGAAAATGGCATAGTCCAGCTGCTGTTTTGTGAGAAGAGAATGAAGATTGTGGAGAAAAGCGCGGAGATGTGAATCTCGATCGCTGCAAAGTGATGTTTATGAAAGGAGAGATGGAGTGATGTAGTGGATGGTACCGGTAGGGTATGATGACAGCCACACGGTGTCTGGACTTGCAGTCTTTGGGTTTCCCATGTCCACCAGGCTCCAGCGTCGCGTACATCTTCTCCAACTCCTCCCAGCTCGGGTAGTCGAACCATACCTTTATCGGACCCACTGCAATCCCCTTTCATCCACAGCTCCATGCACTGTCCATGGCCAGCCTTTCATACCCAGGTTTGGCGGCAGAACCGGGCAATCGGCTAGCTGAGAGCTTTGGCCGGTGAAAGAGTCGTTGGCTGGAGCAGCAGCAGGAGTAGTAGTCGGAGAAGATGCTTGGCTGGGAGTGGAAGGAAGTGTGAGGTTGAGAGCGTTGGACGTGCTGTCATTGCTGGGAGTTGATGGAGGAGGAGTGTGGGTGTTGGGGGTGGGAGTAGGAGTGTTGTTGTGGGGGGCGGCGGCAGTGAAAAGGAGTGCGAGACGGGCGAGGGCGGGCTGGGCAGCGATGGAGTGCTGGGCGAGGAGGAACTGGAGGGCGATGAGGCCGAGTAGAAGTAGGAGTGTGCAGCGACAGCCTCTCCGAGCACAGCTTCCCTGCCACGATCCTCCCTCCATCCACTTCCCCCATGTACTGCAACCAATCTCTCCTCCTCTCTCGCTAGATGAAGGAAGAAAATACTTTTGGTGAATAAGCACTTATTCACCATATGCGCATGGAATATTGCTCAGATCTTTTAGTTTAGCGTTAGTGTCTGTGATTACATGTATATTATTTGCCATCAAAATAAACCAGTACACGTGTACTTGCCAATTTATCGATCAATGTCATAAGCTTAAAAAACGGCAATAAGACAAATGAGCACAACTTTCTTCAAATTCGGTCAACACATATCATTGTTATTAATTCATTAATAATTGGCAGTAGTAGTTTCTTGTACTAACCGGCACCATATGTACAGGCATCGAAACATATTTAAGAGGGGCTGAAGGAAATTCGATCCATTCTGCCCTGCGCACAGAAAGCCTGCGTGGTCGTAATAATGCATTGACCCATTGCCTGGCTACGCGCGTAAATTAAAAATGCCGCCAGATTAAATGGATATCTCATGCCAAGTGCAGGGGCACTTAAAGAGATGGCCTTCGCTGAATGGGACTGCTCACTTACTCAGTCACTCCCCAGCTGCGTCCAACGCCCCCATTGTCTCTGTTTGGCCAGCGCTCCGCACCTCCACGCTCCCTCTCCCAATGCCGCAGTGCAGACAGCGAGAGTAGAGAGACGTCACGCGCACCCAGCAAGCATCGTAAGCCGAGGCCTGCTTGCGGCCAGGTGCTGGCTGGCCGCAGCCTCCCCCTATTGCGCAGTTTTCCTCCTCCATCCTGCGCGTGCTTTAGTCATCACCCCGCCCCCCTCTCCCCTACTCTCTTCCTCTCTACAGCCAGGAGTCATACGTATAGCCGCTCTGGCGCTGGGAGTGACACACGTGAATAGTAGCTGTGGCTCTGAGGAGCAGAGAGAGAGGGAGAAGAAGGCGTGGATGAGCGTCTCGGCGCTGGAAGGCGTCCTCGCCAGCCTCAGCCTCATCCCCTCCCATTCACAGAAGCCTGCCAAGTTGAAAGCTGCTCAGAAATGGTTACTCCCATCTTGCTCTCAGCAGAGGAGGATGTCTAATGTTGTCAGGAAAAGCAGCGATGAGCGACACTGGGCCGAGCAGCACCCCTACAAACAGCTGGAGCCTCTCCGCCGCTACCCCTCCGTCCTGAAGGGCGGCCTCCCGTCCAAGGCCAGCGTCCCCGAGCCTCCCGCTCCTAGTCTGCGCCCTCTCAGCGATTGGCTGGACCCCAGCGACCTTCGCCCACTCCCTCTGCGCCTCCCCGCCCGAAAGCCCTCCTCCTGCGCCCTACAGGCTTCCTCATCCTCTGGCTCCAGGGCCGACGACCTTTCCGACCTTCTGCTCGCCATCAACTCCTGCTCTCTCTCCCAAATGTCCCACATGGCCCTCTCCATGTATTCTTAACGAAAACCTATCTTTTTGCTTTGAATGAATGGAGCGTGTAGTCAGTGGAGAGGAAAGTGGATTTGCAATCTTACAACGACTAGCGATTGAACTGCGGTGTGTATGTGATCGGCAATGTCAGGGAGTCCCAATGCCCAATTTCGTCTGCGTGGCCTTCTATTTCGTGCTCATTTGGGTATTTAACAGTGAAGGGGAAATAAAACGGAAATTTTGAATTGAATCAAGATGTGAATTTTCAAAAAATATCCACAGATTAGTACCATAAAAATGAACTGCAGTTTTTGGTGATTTGAAGCGCGAAACGGGTGCAATAGCTCTATGTCGAAAAGTTAGCGAAAGTTAAGTTTAAAAAAATCTATTCAAGCAATCACCAAGTTTAAGACACGGTTTTTGAGAGGAGCACGAATGGAAGACCCATGGTTTTTTGACCCCCCTTTTTTATGATAGGAATCAAAAGTACAATATGTGGGAAGTAAAATTCATAAATATACTTGGTGTCAAAACTCAATATCCATGGTAGGACAGCTCTGACAAGTTGGAGGACGGAAAATTTGAGTTTTCGGCGATTTTTTTCATAAAACTCAAATTTCAGACCCATTTTTATGCTAAAGGTACCCATGTTGGATATCGATCGATTCGTTTACATTAGCTGCACACGGCTATGACAATAGTTTTTAAAATTTTTATCAAAAAATTTTTATTTCTATCAAAAAACCAAATATATGGCATAAAATGAAATTTTTAAGATTCACGAAAACTTGACTTTTCTCAAATTTTTTTGGTTTAAAATCTGGTTTTTGACTTCGCCATCGTATTTCTCGCGAAATTTTGGTCCAGAAAATGTGTTCAAACTTGCCAATAAGGGGTGGGCCAAAAGAGATATAGACCCAAACATGACGAGAACCAGAAAAATGCCCTATGTTATAGCATAGGGCATTTTTGCTGATGTAAAATTTTGATGCTAAAAAACCTCTCGCTCTTCAGGAACACAGTACTGCTCAATTTCCTTTTGTGAGCTTATCAAAGTAAGCCTTAGGCAGGTATTTAGCAAAAAAAATTGCTGGGTTTTAATTTATGTACATGATAAATCATCCAAACTGTGCGGACAAGTCAAGAATTGGCCCTATGCTATAACATGGGGCAAAGTTGACCAAAAAATTTTTTGCCTTGAATTTTAATTCCAAGGCCCTGAATCGATGGTCTGGTCTCAAATACACATAAAAATATCACTTTTATGCCTAAATTCATCATATTTTGAAATTAAGTGCTTCAATGTTTTTTGTTCAAATTGGCCCCAAATGTGGCGATATGCAGCAGTAACATAGCGAGATTCTCTTTTCATCGTCACCAGAAGAGGAAGGAAGGAAGGACAGGTTTTGGGGCAAGGGAGCACAATCTACAGCAACTGATCCCAGCCTCCCTTCCGCCTGCCTCGTCAACTAGAGGTCGGACGAAACTGGTTTGGGAAACGGCACAGTGCACCCGCGGGCGGCCAGGAAGGACAGGATCGATCACATCAACAACTAGCATAGGCAGAGGAACGGGGCCTCGGATCTAAGCTACAAGCATAGTATGACTACGGGGGATGGGAGAAGAATCATCGTTCGGTGATCCGGAGTGGGGAGGATTCCGAGTCCAGAGATATGAGTTGATAAAGGACAGCGGTCGTGTTCTCGTATTAGGGAGAGAGATGACGTCCCCGGTCGAGCGTGAAGGAGTGGGGGCCTCTCGCCATGATCAGTCGACACGGAGGCCTACTCTGTCTTTCTCGGAGCCGTGGATGGGGAAGTGGTGGTAGATGGGCGCTGTAGTTCACTTTAGACGGAGCACGATGTTTGAGAGCAGTGGTGGTGAAGGGTCAGTGTGGTAAGTAGAGGGAGAGTTGAGCTCCATCTGGTCTGTTGAACACCAGCCGCTCCCGATACGTCGAGTAGCGGCTTTGACCGTCAAAGCAGCGCTCTAGTACCTTGTACTTCTGGATCGCGATGTTCATGCCGCGAGGCTTCAGGACGTAGGTCCAGATCTGGAATCTGAAACTCTGTAGGCTGAAGCCGTGGCAGTTGTCTATCTTGACGACGCAGTCCCTTCTCACTTCCTTCCCCAGTTTTGTTGGTGCTATGGACCCTGGTGAGTCACCTCCTCGAGTCTTTACGTCAGCTTGGCCGATGGTGGCCCGTGAATTCGATTGGCCACTGGCATCCCTACTATGTGCTGGCGGATGGGTTCCAGTCGTCTGGGAGACGGACGGTCCAGCTCCCCTCTCTCGCTTCCGTCTCTCTTCTGCCCACACTAGCCCCATCCTGGTGTCTTCTTCTAGCCAGTTGAGAACACACTGATAAACTGTCTCCCACGCAGGATTGACCCCGTCAAGCTCTAGCTTCCACGGTGGATGCGGAAGGCTCAGAATCCCATCCGCCAGTTGGTCCAACCAAGGAGAGCTGGCGTAGTGACCCTTAAGTCTGATGGTGGGTCGTGAGCCGGAGAGATCGCCAATCGCTGCCCAGAACTCGTCGGGAGAGAGCGAGGTGCCCATATGGCGGCAGGAAGAGAGTTGCACTTCCATCAATCGGTTGCGACGGGGTTCGAGAAAGTTGACGATCATGTGTTTGGGAACGTCCTGGAAGTTGCAGAAGTCGAGGACGATCGCTTTGTTGTCCAAGCACATTCCTTTGAAAATCAGCAGCATCGTCATCAATCCCTTGCCGCTCAGACCTTGCAGCACCAGTTTGTCTGTGGAGATGTGTCGGAAGTAATTCATAAGGTGTGGCATCTCCTCATTCGTCATCCGATCCGTAAGTGTGAGCATGTTGTCGACGATGTTCCTGTTCAGACTCGTTCTTTTCTGTTTCTTGATTCGTCTTATTCCGTTCGGTTGTGGGTCGAGATGAAGTGACTTGAATGGTGGTTCATCGTCGTCAGCGTCTCCCGGAATTGCTTCATCAGTGAACTTCTCCAGCTTGATCTCCAGTCCGTGCTGTACCGTCACCGTCAGCAAATGGAAGTGGACTTTGGGCAGGGCCTCCCCCAGTGCTTGATCCACCAATTGATGCCACCTGCTGCACACGAGTCGGGCCCCGGCGAAACTGTGTCCATCAAGGCGTTGTAGTAACAGTTCCAGGATTTCATTGGGCAGTTCGTCGAGTGAGGGCGATGTGGTGGTCGTCACTGGCATCAGCGGCTGGTCTTGTTCCTTCTGCTCCATCTGGGTCCCGGACAAGGAGAGAAGGGCTACCACGGCGTCGGCCTCCTCCGCTGTTCCTGCCATAGCCAGGAGCTGTCTCCGGTTGAAACGAAGCTTCCGGTAATGGCGTTGGAGTAGTGGTCTGCGGTAATCGGCTGGAGGAAGCCTTCCCAGCTGGTTCTCGAGCAGGGTGATGGCTAATACCACATGCGCTAAGTCGGTGTACTCCTTGGGCAGGAAGACTGGCACGTCCACCCGAGGTGACTCTTTGGCGTCGTCTCTTCCCATGCGATCGTCCTTGGTGGTGGCGAGCAATCCACGGTCATTCGTCGCTCTTGGTTCTGTCGCGGCGATCTCTAGGAGCACGCTGACCTCGCGGTAGATGATGTCGCACAGTTCCATGAACTTTGTGAGTTCCTTGCTCTTATCGTTGTGAATGAGGAGGTTGCCCACTATCGTTGGATGGAAGGCTCTCTGGGCCACCAGTTGGTCCACGATAGAACACCAGGAGACGTCTTTGGCGTGGATGCACGTCAGGCAGTGATAGATCGTCAGTTCATTCTCCAACAGCCGTTGACAGACTCTCATGAGGAATCCAGCGTCTGACGGTCCTAGGATGGGTCCTAGTTCCTCCTGAACACAGGCCAGGAAATAATCTCGTGGGCAGTAGCTACATCTGACGCGGTCAGCTGGCTTGACAAAATCGAGGCATTGGTGGTAGATGGTGGGGGCGGAGTCTAGGATCGTGGACATGATAGCTGTGTCGTCGAGATCCGGTGTAGCAGGTGTAGCAACACACTAGCCTGTGTTTAGTTTTCCAGCTACAATCGGGCTCTACCTTAGATCTTCTGGTCAACTTGGAGGCCGCGATGCGCGAGTGAAGCCCTGGAGAGGTGATGAAAGGAGGGGTCCCCAGATGAGACCTTGCGGAGCTTGTCCAGTCTTTACTCTGTTCCCGGTTCATCCTGGTCACTCGTCATTTGTATGGCTGATGTCATGGTGGAAGGGGTTCTCGTGGCCTCTGCATGATGCATTGACGGCGTATTCCCTGATGACCACAGCGGAGGGTCGCGACGTACAGGCTCTCCAGGTTGAGGTCTTCATCCCTCCCCTTTTCCTCGTGATGTCTCCTGGGCCTTTGGCATGGAGGCTGCCCTTCTTCCTGCTGAGGGCGGTCTCCTACTCACTAGGAGCTCATTTCCTCTACGTGTTCCTCTTTCGCACTCGGGTTTTCCCTTGTTGTCATGAGAAGTAGGACAGGTTGTATTCCAGTCTGTCCACTTGTCTCATTTGACTGAAAGGCGTCCGATGCATCAACGACGGTGTCTAGCCGTGAATCAACGGGTCCTTCGGGTGATGGAGTTCCGGTTCCTCCATCTCGTCTTGGAGAACGGAGTATCGCCCATTCACCCTTTCCTCCTCCCTGTCTCTTACGGAGAAGCTGTTCCTTGCGCTTCCTAGCGGACCAGGAGTGACGGTGGTTTCGGCGTCGTAGATGTCCTGGCGTTGAGGTGAGAGAAGTAGCGATAGCTCCGGTGGTCTCCTTCTAGGGTGTCTAGCTTGCTATGATCGAGGAGGTTGATCTGGTGCGACAGCTCCTCCTTGATGCCGTCTATAGGGTGGCTGCGTAGATCTTCCGCAGTAGAGTGTGGAGTGAGGTATATCCATGATTCCTTGCTTCGCGATGTTTGGGAAACCGCGATCCTTGATGCTGATGAAGTGGGACGAAGCGAGTATCCTATATCCTCCCGCCGGGCCTGTTCTTGCTGTGAGTTGAAGGCCGTGGAGTCGCAAGATGGTATGGATTCTACTCGGTAGGGTGCGTAGAACTGGGTAGCGAGGCTGTCCGGAGTTCTCCAGTTGCGAAACAGGGCTTCCTGGGACCGTCAATGTCTACCGCACTTCTTGGGGGCCACCGGTAGCGTGTTTAAGGCTTCTGGACTCATCAGGCGGCCAGAAGCTGGCAGGGGCTCGTGGAAGTGGGCTGTAGGTTCCCGATGGTTGGAAGGTAGGTCAAGGTCGCAGCCGTCTACAAAAGCTGTGGAAGCTGCATCAACATCCATGGCCGAAGTAGAAGGATGGCGAGATTGAGCTCCAGCTTGTCTCCTATGGGGTGAGCCTGGGAGGTTGGCAATTGTGGTCGTCATCGAGTGAAAGACTGCAGAGATGATGTCTCGAGTCAGTCACGTCGTCGACTCTATGAGCCTTGGAGCCATAGGAAGGAGCGGAAGAGGAGCTGTCTCGACTGGTGTTGTCCAGATAGTTCTATCTGCTCTGATGTTCGCTGAACATGTCGCAGTCGCATCTGCCTAACAATCCGCAGCTGCGTGACGCCCCGCCCCTTTTGTTCCAATGGCCCAGACTGTGAGTAGGTGTTGTCCCGTGAGTCCTCTGTATAGAGGTCTGGGAAGGGTGGTCCTAGTCGAGGTGCTCCACCCTCCGTGGTGAGAGTTGCCTTCTCCGTTCCCAGCAGCACCATCCGTCAGAGATGAGAAGAGAATGATGTACCCTTCTAGCTCCCGAAGGGATGTACGCTGATGAGTGTGCACATCTCTCATGTCTTCCTCCTAGTTCGCTGATATGTCGGCGTGACGCTAGGAGCTCGTGAGGCTGTGGGGCCCAGCCTAGCCCTGTAGCCGCTGAGGCATTTTCTGGTGGGAGAAGGTCCAGTGCAGCTCAGTTGGTCGGTGAGGGCTGCCGAGGACCGCCCTTAGGACGAGAAGGAGGCTGTGCTCCGAAGACTTCCTTGCTGGTCGAAGTGGCATTTGTTCTCAGTCTCCGCATCCCGGACGAGGTTGAGAAGGCGGTAGGCCACGGGTGGAATGTCTCTCTTAACGGAATGAGAGTTGGAAGAGTAACAATGAGGACGTGGACGTTGATGACTGGCCACATCTCGTAGTCTCTCTCCTACCTCTTTGAGAGATCGGCGTAAAGACGGGGATTAGTAAGTTCGTTGGAAGCCCAGGCCGTTCCATAACTGCTGTGGTCTCTGTCAGTGGGGCAGACGACTAGCAGTGATCTGTGCCTCTTTGTTCATGTCCAAAATGGCACTCCTCTGCGGTGAAGGTCGAATGTCATTTAGCCAGCCTGTGAAGGTTGTCAAAGGTGGCCTTGGGGTTTGACGGAGGTTACACTCAGCCGATTTCTTGGTCGCTTGAAGTGATATCTTGTCCCAGTCGCCTCCCATCAGTTTCCCGGGGTAGGTTGGAGACGTAAGGGCCGGTATGACCGTCGGAAAGTTCCGGCGGTCTCCAGTCTTAGCTAGGAGGCCTGAATGGCTGACAGCAGTAGAAGGAAGCCTGGAACCTCCTCCGGCGGTAGCAGGAGGCCTTGCATCCTCTTGCGTCAGTTGAGAGGTGCAGGCCTTCAGCGGAGTCCCGCGATGCCCCTCGGCTCCTCATTATCCACGGGTAGAAGGTCTCTGTCACCAGCCATGGCGACCGGAGTCCTGAGCGGCTGGTAGCGGCTGAAGAGGAGCTGGGTACGAGCTAGTGTGTCTTCCGCCCGAGGTGGCTGATCTCAGTTCAGTCAATCCATGAGGATTGTCAAGAACGACCCTCAGGACTGGAGGAAGTTGCTCTCAGAGGACTTCTTCACTGTTCGAGAAGGCTTCTACACTCAATCGCCTCC
The DNA here is from genome assembly GCA_030248095.1 of Ptycholaimellus sp. GST1_10. Taxonomy (NCBI): domain Eukaryota; kingdom Metazoa; phylum Nematoda; class Chromadorea; order Chromadorida; family Chromadoridae; genus Ptycholaimellus; species Ptycholaimellus sp. GST1_10. Next base: position 14,352 of record JASANA010011127.1, read on the forward strand.
AGTCAGTCTCCAGTAGTAGGTTGGAGACGTGAGAAGTCGGTGTAGTTGGTGGAAGGCTCCGACAGTCTCATTCAGGATGCCTGATCAGCTGACTGCGGCAGGTGGAAATCTGTGCCGCTCTGGCGGTGACTGGCGGCCTTTGTATTCTCCGGTATCAGCTTGGAAGTCCGGGTCTTCCGCGGTGGTCAATGAGAGACCTTGGCCACCAGTGGCGGTGGGTATCCGTCCCCATCCACCAGCTGTGTCAGCAGAGTTCCCTAATAGCGGAGGTCACTGGGACAGATGTTGGATAGAGGTGTGTGCGTCCTCCATCCACTGTAGATGATCCCAGTAGCTTGCTAAAAGCTGGAGAAACCGGTGTCGACTGACAGGAAGTTCCGGCCATCTCCAGGGGCCTTTGGGTGCGAAGCCCTGGCAGCTTCCAGCCTCCTGCTGGAGGTCTGAGCCGCTGGCCATGAGGTAGAAGTCTTGTTAGCCGCTGGCAGCAGCCAGAAGACTTCGATAGTCGTCTGTTGTGGCCGGTGGCTTTGACCATCTCCAACTCGTCGGTAAGCCTAGGAAGCTTCCGGCAGTGGTGAGAAGCCTTTGCCGCCTCCAGTGTCAAGCAGTGGCCGTGAGTAGAAGGTCTTGGCCACCGGCGGTGGCAAACAGGTCCTGAGCAGCCGGCAGCAGCTAGGCAAAGGCTTGTGTTCTCCAGCCAGTGCGGGTGGTCTTAGTGGCCTCTGGTGTCATGCTGAGGGCTTGCGGAGTTGGCAATAGCAGCGGAAGACATCAGCCTCCAGTGGCATGCTGGAGGCTTAAGGATCCGGTGGTGACCGGCAGGAATCTTTGGCAGTCTCCCGTGGACCGTGAGTCTTCCTGTGCTTGCCTGGTGGGTGGAGATGCCGTTGAATAGCACTGGCATCCCTCTGGTGTGGAAGATGTCTACTGTTGTAGTCAATCAGTAGTCATTTGTCAAGCTGTCTTCTGTCGCATTGTCCAGAGAGTGTTGGTCAAAGTTGAGCTGGCGGAAGGAGCTCTATCTGGACCAGATGCGACAGGTGTAGGAATGTAGATGTAGTAGGGGCTGTGGTTGTGTTGTCTGCCCGTGAAGACGCTGTCCATCTGTATGTACGTCTACAGGCAGCAGCCCGATGTGGCTTCCTGTTGTCCCGTTTTGGGTACTCCTCCTTCCCGGCAGCCGAGGAGAAAGTGTAGGGCGTGTGGTGCCCAGGATGCATAGCTTGGCGCGATGATAGGTGGCCAAGTGCTGCGAGAAGTCCCTGTCGGCCCGGGCTAAGATGGCACAGTGCAGAAGTCTTGGAGCCTTTGTTCCAGGATCGGTTGAAGGATGACTGCATGCACTGATGCTATAGCCTCGTCACTTCAGCTGACGATAGACTGGGTGGCGGTGAGGCGGAGATGGTGATCTCCGTTTTGATTGCTGGTGCAGAGCATGCAGCTCACAGTAGCTTGCAACAGCTCCACTGCTGTAGTGAATCGATGAAGTGAGGAGTAAGGGGTATGCAGGCCATCCTCAATGCAATCTGATGGCGCTCAGTTCGTTGCCGTCCAGGTGGAAGCTGTTGGCCAAGCCGTCCAGGTTCCCGCGGGCCAAGTCCAAGGCTGGCATCATACTGAGAAAAGGCATGATGCCGCCTGAAGGATTGTTGATCGCATGTCGGAACATGGCGTCCTTGAAGACTGAGCTTCTGGATGCTGAGCTTGGTCTTGAACTGGCGGCCATAGAAGATGATGGTAAAGCTGGACTCGGACCGCTCCTGTCCAGCCGATTAAGGCCTCTACTTCCACAACTGGTGGCCAAGGGTTCTCATTGGCTACTGTGGAAGACCCGGACTTCCAATCCGATACTGGAGAATACAAAGGCCGCCTACCGCTGCCAGAAGCTCCCCAGACTTCCATCTGCTGCCGTCAGCTGTTCAGGCCTCCTGCATGAGACTGGAGACTGTCGGAGCCTTCCACCGGCTACACCGGCCTCTCACGCCTCCCACCTACTACTGGAGACTGACTAGAGGCAATTGAACATAGATGCCGCCTCGGACAGCAAAGAAGTCTTCGGAGTGCAACTTCTCCCAGTCCTAAGGGTCGCCCTTGACTCCTTCACGGACTGACCAAGCTGAGATCGGCTACCTCGGGTGGAAGACATACCAGCTCCTACCCAGCTCCCGTTCAGCTGCCACCAGCCGCTCAGGACTTCCACTGCCACAGCTGGTGACGGAGACCTTCTACTCATGGACAATGAGGGGCCGAGGTCCTTCGTTGGACACCGCTGAAAGCCCGCGCCTCTCAATTTGATGCCAGAGGATGCAAGCCTCCTACTGCTGCCAGAGGGGCTCCAGACTTACATCGGCTGCAGTCGGCTGTGCCGGCCTCCTGCATGAGACTGGAGACGGGCCTCCTGCCATCGCTGGAAGCGTTCCAGACTTCCATTCACGGCCATCAATCCTCAAGGTAGTCCTCGACAATCCTCAAGGATCAACTAAGCTACATTGGAACTTCTCCCACTGAGGACTGTCATCTAGAAGGGAGTGGAGAGCATGGAGGAATGCCGCTCATCTGCTCTACTGACAGACGCTTCCACGGCTAAAGAACTAGTCTGAGCCTCAAGGCCCTCACAAGTTCCCACCCTAGTGTAGAAGTCTCAACGAACAAGAAGGAAGACTTCTGGCAACTGCTGTCAGCGGCTCAGGCTTCCCATTTGATGACACTGCGAATAAGATGAAGTCATCTGAGTGCAAATTCTGTTTGTCCTCAAGGGTCATCGTCGATAATCCTCACGGACGAACGAAACGGTACCGGATCTGCATCCGCCAAGAAGTACCATCTGGGACAGGAACGAAGAGACATGGAGGGGTGCTGGTCTTCAGCCCCCCTGACAGAGGCCTCACTGAAGAAAGAACTAGACTGAGTCTCAGATGACCTCACTAGTTCTCATCGTCATGTCAACCTCTCAGCGAGATAGGAGAAAGAGCGGCGAGACGTACACCAACATCAGCATCCACGTCTTCATCGTCACTCTTCTAGCCCTAATTCCGCAGAGAGCTACATCCTGCTTAGGCCTACCACTGTCTCAGCATCGTCCGGGGCATGGAGACCTTCAATCTACTCATTGAGGGAGACAGAAGAACACATCTATCTCCTCGGACTCTCGACAGATAGTGCTGAATAGAGCTACGACGGCACCTATACCACTGAGTCGTAGACGGCCTCGCCCAGGACTACCTTTCCACGACTCCAGCATGCCGGACTTATTGGGCAACATCCACGGCACCAATCCAACCCTGGCCCCACTCGCCGGTCAACACCGTCACGACTGGCATCGTTTCGGCACCAACAAGCCACAAGCCGAGACAGAGCCTCCTAAGTGCAGGCCCGTTACTACTAGGCCTACATGACCAACGGAGTCAAATAACCCCGGGTCTCCTTATACAGTTGGGTGCCACACGACCGTTATGATTCCCGGCCTCAAGGCTCACCCACTCGCAACCACGCCGATGCTCATCCCTTGCACCGCCACGCCGAGAAACACCGAGATGATAACCTGGACTACTTCGACCCTAACTAGCTGGAGATCTCAGATGACAGCGCCTTCACTCACCATCAGCGACGAGGCTGTCAGTAATGACAACCTGCCTCTTGTGGGAGTTCATGATGTGTGACCTTTCCATCGCCATCACATCCCATCTGAATGGCTTCAACAGCTTCTGACTGCCCTCACAGCTGTCAGAAGCCCTCAGCCCGTAGTTACGGGCTGTCCGAACGGTCACATTCATCCGTCGTCTCCTGAAATTGGTCTAGTCCTGCGACTACGCCAGCATCGCATCCATGCTCAGACCCCGGCCAAAGGAGAGGAACCATGGGATGACACTTCTAATGCAGACTCGTCATCGCCAGATGGAGATTCTCTGGAAACCTGGCGACCTACTCTACCTCCTCCCTCCATCCTCCAACAGGAGCACAACAGCAGAGCACCGATGTGAGGTCTCCGGACCACATTGCACAATGGGCCTATCCAAGTACCTAACCCTCACCTAGATAGACAACTACCCAATCACCAACTTCACCTACACGTTGCCATTCCATCCATCCAGAGACTGTTGGAAGGAGGGATTGGAGACTACCTGCTCATTAACCAAGTGACTCAACTGAAAACTAGACCACCTCCACTCGGCCACCACCCCGGCAACCGCACATCCACCTGATCATATCAATGGTCACATCCATGCTAGGTTGCCCACATCACCTCCTTCCCTTCATCACCACCCTTCTGGCCGCCGGGAAGGAAGGAGTACCCAACCTGACCGACTTACGCTTCACGGCACTCCATCATCAATCAAGCAGTGGAGCCAATGCCGGACGTTTCTGCAAGCAAGGATGAACCGGGACAGTAAGGAGAAGGGAACCCGTCCCCAAATCACCAGATGACTGGGAACCATGTGAATGGGACACTTCCCGGAGGGAACCAGAGACTACCTTGGATACACTGAGCTCCAACGACGTCAGGACAGCAACTCAACATCACTGTCCCTGACATAGTCATGATACGCATGAAGCTTAAGGAGGAAGCCATCCGACGGCAACTGACCCTAGAAGAATACCAGAACTTGAGAGCTTCGGTCGAACCCGAGGAGGGACAGGGCTAAACAAAGGATACCCGTGTCTTTAGCCCAGCAAGATAGTCAAGCCGCAACGTCCAATGATGCTGAGACGGGCGGTGGACAAGTTAATGGAGGCACCAGATTGAGAGGATCCTCGATGACACTCCTCCCACGTCGAGCAGCAGAGAGTCCTGTGCCTCCGCCAGTCGACGCCAGTCATCCCTCCATCAGTCATGACTTCTCTGACCCCGATGGGCGAAACAGTCCCCTCCTGGAATTGGATATAGCCAGTGCACTTGGGGTGGGAGACCGACAACAACGTCCTACACAGCTCTCAGCCAGGTGCTCTCCGCTGATCTCCGAGAGATGGACGGGGCCTTGGAGCAGGTCGAACTTGTCCAGATGGAAGGAAGGACACACGATTAGGAAGCCAACGGAGCGACGACACTCTGCCCCCTTAACGAGAGGACGAAGTCCATCGACCCAGAGTCCAGTCAAGGGCCAGACCCCCTCTTAGTCGCCTTTCTTAAGCGATCCCAAGTCCTCATTACCGATAAGGACAGCACCGCTTGGAACGACATCTATGAGGGAGTGATACTGGAAGATGACGTGGATGCCCACTCCCTATGATCTTCCAAGAAGAAGGACCATTGAGCCTTCCTGACATGAGGTCGGAACTGACAGGAAGAACTGCGAAGGAGGCGAGGAGGAGCGGAGTCACAGAGGCATCAATTCAGACACCGCCTACAAGGACTTGAGGAACACGAGAACTCATGGGCAAGGTGGAGATGGAATGACACCGAAGAGACATTCCCCGCAGGCCCACCCATATCATCAGAGCTGCACTCGTGCCCGCGACCTTCACGTTGACGAGACAGGCTAAAGTAGAACCTGTTTGTAGCTGAAAAAGTCAATGCTAGTTGGAAACGAGTGCGTCCCACCCAACGACGATGGAACCGCTAAGTCTCCCCACACCCACTGAACAGGCATCCAATGGTGCATGCTGCGGAAGGTGCGACAGAGAGGTCGCGTCGATAGACCGAGTTGACTGCCACGACTGTCGATGTCCTCTGTGTCTAGCCTGCTCTCAAGGGACGCTGGAGCCGATCTTGGGACCGATGGACACAGCACTACTCATGAGAGTCTGCCAACAGCTACTGGGGGACAATTCAGCGATCTATTGCTGCCCTGATTGCACTCATGACCACGTCCCCTCATGGTGCTCCATCGTGGAACAGCTCGTGGCACAGGGGATTTTCCGCCCAGAGAACTTAGCCAAGCTCCAGCTCTATCACACAGACAGCGAAGGAAACCAGCAATTTCTGGCCCTGTGTGACATACTCTATCAGGAAGCTTGGGTGCTCCTGGGGGCGTCGACTCCAACTGATGAGGCTAGCTCTGAATCCATAACATCAACCACCATGGCAGGCAATGCCCCCGACGACCATCCTCGGAAGACATCAACGCCTCATCCATGCAAAGACTATCAAGAGGTGAACCATTGGCCATTGCCTTAATGAAAGACCAACTGGATTGACTTCCTCCAAATCACCAAAGTAGAGCAACTCTCCAACGTCACCATAGAAGGCTACGTTTCAACAGGAGACAGCTACAGGCTGGAGACCCCCTCACCAGCTCCAGCCCCCTAAGTCTGGCCACCGCGGTGCCTCCTGCTACACCGCCAACACTCGACGAGCTGCCGAATGAGACATTGGAATTCATTTTGCAATGTCTAGACGGGCACAGCCTAGCTTCCGCTCGTCTAGTGTGCTCTAAGTGGCATCGCTTAGTGGACGGAGCGCCTTGGGGAACACTGCCCAAAGTCCGCTTTCATTCACTGACAATATCCTCCAGACCCCGAATCGAGATTCATCTGGAGAAGTTTGTCGATGAGGCCATCCCGGGAGAAGTCGAAGAGGACGGAGAGCCGCCATCAAAGACGTCCCACCGGGACTCATTCTCCGCCTCTCTTCACAACTCCTCCAACATCCTCCCCCGCTCTACCGAACCGTCCGGAGGGATGCGACGAATCACGAAACAGAGAAGACTGAGCCTGACCAGGAGCATCACCGGCTCCATGCTCAGGCTCACCGACACCTTGTCCAACTCAGAGGAAAGGCGAGGCCTCGTCAACTACTTTCGTCACGTAGCAGTGGACAAGTTGGTACTACGAGGCCTAAGCGGCAGAGGACTGAGGATAATGATGCTACTGTTCAAGAGGAAGTGCTTAGATAACAAGGTGCTTGTCTTCGACGGCTGCAGTTTCAAGGGAGTACCCAAACAGGCGGTCTTCGATTTCCTTCAGCCGCGTCGGGGCCGCCTGGAGGAAGTCCAGCTATCTTCCTGCCACGACATGGACCAGTCTCTTTCCCCTGCCGAGTTCTGGGATGCCATCGGTCCACTGTCCGGCCCGATCCCAACCATCCGTCTCAAGGATCACCATGCTGATTCCCCATGGATGGATCAACTGGCCTCTGGGATCCTGTTACTTCCACGACCCCCATGGATGCTCGATCTGGACGGCATCAATCCCCCACCGAGAATCATGTATCAACGCATACTCAATTGGCTAGACGAGGACACGATCATGGGGCCGATGTGGGCGGAGGCGAGACGGAAGTGGGAGCAATCCATCAACCCTCCCAACTCCGAGTCAGCGGTCGCTAGCCCCACCGCGCCTGACAAAGCCTCCACCTTGTGCGGCGACCTCCGAACGGCGTTTGTTCAGACGTGCGCCCGGAACCGAGAAGGAGGCTCCACTTCGTCAGTCAAAGAAGGGAAGCTCACAACGGAGGATAAGGGACGCAACTTCATCATCAAAATTGATCGTGGTCATGACCTCTGTCTCCATCACTTTGGCCTTAGGGCAGGGACCTACATTTTGAAACCCGACGGCATCCGCATTCCAGTCGAGATCCACAAGATACTCAAGCGGTGCCTTGATGGCGAAGGATGCTATGAGCGACACCGGCGTCGGATGGTGCTGACGAGACCAGACGGAGCTCGTCTCTCCCTCCATCTCCGATTCTAACTACTCGTGCGGATGCTGGACCTATTTCCCCGGATGCTGAAACTACTCGACTCCAGGATCACCGAATGATAATCCCCCTCCTGACCCCTAGTATTGTGGTGCTTGTAGCTTAGATCCGAGGCCCCGTTCCTCTGCCTGCTCTAGCTCTTGGTGTGATCAGTTCCACCCCTTCCTGGCCGCCCCGCGGGTGCGCTGTGACGTTTCCCAAGCCAGTTTCGTCGACCTATGTTGATGAGGCGGGCGGAAGGGGGTGCCGGGATCAGTTGCTGTATATTGTGCTCCGATGCCCTAAACCTGTCCCGCTCTCCTTCCCCTTCCAGTGATGATGAAAAGAGAATCTCGCTATGTTACTGCTGCATATCGCCACAAGTACTGTGTTCCTGAAGAGCGAGAGGTTTTTTAGCATCAAAATTTTACATCAGCAAAAATGCCCTATGCTATAACATAGGGCATTTTTATGGTTATCGTCATGTTTGGGTCTATATCTCTTTTAACCCACCCCTTATTGGCAAGTTTGAACAAATTTTCTGGACCAAAATTTCGCGAGAAATACGATGGCGAAGTCAAAAACCAGATTTTTAACCAAAAAAATTTGAGAAAAGTCAAGTTTTCGTGAGTCTTCAAAATTTCATTTTATGCCATATATTTGGTTTTTTGACAGAAAATGAAATTTTTTGGTAAAAACTTTAAAAACTATTGTCATAGCTGTGTGCAGCTAATGTAAACGAATCGATCGATACCCAACATGGGTACTTTTAGCATAAAAATGGGTCTGAAATTTGAGTTTTATGAAAAAAATCGCCGAAAACTCAAATTTTCCGACCTCCAACTTGTCAGAGCTGTCCTGCCATGGATATTGAGTTTTGACACCAAGTATATTTATGAATTTTACTTCCCACATATTGTACTTTTGATTCCTATCATAAAAAAGGGGGGTCAAAAAACCATGGGTCTCGGCCCTTTGGCCCTTCGTGCTCTTCTCGCAAAACGCCTCTTAAGATCACAATGTTCCTCTAATTTACTAATAGTATCATTTCGGGGCTTCGTTGACTTCAAAAAACTCCTCCTATTTTTGAATTCTACAAGATAGTAATCTGGTACCATTGGCAGGCCAAATGTGAATCTCTTTTCTTCCATAAATTCGATTAGCCCGAGTATAAAGTCAAAGAAATACATCTACTACTAGGCCTGCCGATGGTACAGATACATTATGTTGAGCACTTAGATTGTGCCTTATCTGATCTTAAGTTGGTATTGGCAGGCGACTGAGCAGTATTGATAGAAGAGGCGGGAGGAATTGCTCGGTAATGGCAAATCTGCCCTTCAATGTCGCAAGCCTCACCTCCATCGCGACCCGCTTTCAAACTCCATTTTAAGGAATGTTATGCCGGGTTTAAAGAGGTTGAGAAGAGTGAAATTGTCTCGATCGGCAAAGATACCTGGAACCCACTTCGGTTATGTGGCAAACTGGCGCCCTGGCAAGGGCAAAGGCGTCATTGTCAGCTTCAGCAATTGTATGCATTTCAGTCTTTTCATTAATATTGGGCTAAGAAGAAATCATTTCACAGGGCAGAAATACTGGCTAGTCACACAGCCATCGCTGTGCACGACCAGACCGAGAGCCAGGGACGACCGCGCTTTTTCCGAGGTGACGTCGTCTCCTTCAAGCCAAGAGCTTTAGCAGTTCGCTCTATTCCTGCGATGGAGACCTCTACGCGGTACGAGGACGTAGACGGTGCACAGTGCCTAGTCCAGGAAGGACATTGTCGTTTGCAGAAGTTGAGCCCAAGCGCGCCAGACTGACTGCCGTCGACAGCTGAGTCGCATCTCCAAAGTGCTATCAGACGGCCAGTGCTTCTCAGCCAATGAGGTCCGTGAAAGCGGGGAGCTCAATGAGTGGATGAATGGGCCCCCTGGAAAACGGCGACCTCACCCAGCCTCTCCCACATCCACACCCAGCGGGACTCCGAGAAAAGCTTAGGCAAATTTTCACTTAGTAAAAAAAAAAAAAAAAAACCAAAAAGATTAAAAAAAAAAAAAAAAAAAAAAAAAAAAAAAAAAAAAAAAAAAATAAAAATAAAAAATAATAAAAAAAAAAAAAAAAAAAAAATAAAAAAAAAAAAAAAAAAAAAAAAAAAAAAAAAAAAAGCAGTGCACGGGCTTCTGGTTGAGGCTGGGCCGCTTGGGGGATTGCGGAAAGCCTTTGTAGTAGGCTTTTTGAGGCATCGAAGATGGGCCAATGGCCGTCTGTTTCAGAAAGTATCACTTTCTGCTCGCTTCTGGCGACGTTTATTGAGGCTGTTCTGAGAGGCGCGTTGAATGACGCAGCTCGGGATGACAGTCATCTCAACTTGCCGCAGCTCGGGATGACACTGAGCAAATTGTCTCTACTGTTGCTGCGAGGAGAAAGGACGCAGCTCGGGATGACAGGAGACTGTTTGCTCGGGTTGACAGTGTCTTGGACTGGTTCAGCTCGGGATGACGCGGAGCAAATTGTAGCTGTAGAGCTGCGAAGAAGTGAACGCAGCTCGGGATGACAGGGCCAATTTGCTCGGGTTGACATCGGCGAAGTTTGACGCAGCTCGGGATGACAGACGCTGGTCACTCTCTATCTGTCTGCGATGATTTTCCGCAGCTCGGGATGACGCAGAGCAAAGACGGTCACTGTCTGAGATGCGAAAAGAACGCAGCTCGGGATGACAATGTCCTTTCGCTCGGGTTGACAGAGGTAGAAACGACGCTGCTCGGGATGACACTAAGCAATTGCTCAGTAGCTGCGATGATAGAATCGAACGCAGCTCGGGATGACAGTGAGCAGATGCGAAGGCGTGGCAGCGTAGTTTCTTGCATTCTTCGCCGTACTGAGCTGAAGTCCTAAGAAGCTGCTCTCACTGGGCCAGCCAAAAGAGGCATTGTGGCTGGGCAGAGAGTGGGCGGAGCTGAGGCGGAGGAGCTCGGCCGCGCTCCAGAACGCCGCCCCAAAATAGGCTCTTTGAATTGCGTAAACCTTAAGTTTACTTTTCTCGCCCATTTTGGAGCTGTCGAAAGAAGCGTAGATAGAATTTGCATATCTTCCCAGATAGTGCAAAGTCTAGAAGGCGGCGATGGGATTGAAGTTGGCCCAGTCGCCGGCGTACTGGCAGAGGCCAGTCAGGAAGCCGTCCAGGTAGCCGTTGGCCTTGTACACCACCGACCTCTTACTGCAGGGCAGAGTGAGGGGAGGGGAGGTGTAGGGCAGGAGATCTAAAAGATCTGCGGAGGACGTCTTCCAGGGGGCGAACTGCATGACGGCGTACGCGGGCATGAAGTTGCAGAAGCGGTTGTGGAAGCCGCTCAGGTTTCCGTAGGCCTTGTACACCACCGACCTCTCAGGGCAGTGAAGAGGGGGTGAGTTTGAGGCCTTGCTGAGAAACTGGGTGGGCGTCTTCCAGGGCAGGGCTCCATGGCGTCGAAGAAGGCCATGTAGTTGCCGGGGTTGAAGAAGGCGTAGACGCTGGACTCGGCCGGCTTGATGCTGGAGCAGAGCACGGGCAGCAAGCCGTAGTGGGCGACGATCGGAACGGAGTCCTAGAGCTGGGCAGTGTGGCCGCTGTAGAGCAGGAAGTGGCAGAAGCCGCAGTTCATGCCGTCCAGCATGTCGCACTGGTTGCAGTCCATGAAGATCTGGACGCGGTTGGAGTGCTCCAGGAAGCCGTAGCGAAAGCGGCGGACTTTGTCCAGAAGAGGCGCTTTCTTCAACGGCGGGCGGAAGGAGGGCAAGGCGTGTCCTTTGGGCGGGTCCTTGAATACTCCTCGGACGCGTCTTAGTAGAGGCGGACGAAGTGTTTGTGGAGGGCGCCGTCCATGGAGAGGTCCTTCTGGCCGCAGGTGAACAGGCTGAAGACGCAGAACACTGGGAGGTCGTAGCGGTGGCGGTGCAAGCAGGCCACTGCGCTGGGTCTGGTCCAGTAGTTGTCCGCGTAGAAAAGGAAAGCCGCTGATGAGCCTCTTTGTTCCTTGTCTTTCGCCGTTGCTTTTCTAATTTACATGATCATAAAGATCAGTAAATAATGCGACGTTGAAAGACGGCATTTTGACTCTGAAGTTCGGCCCATCTTTTCTTCAGCGATGCTCGATCGTTTATAAATCCGTCAAGATTTATAAACAGGCTGGCCGGCGATTGCAGCAGGTAGCAGGGAGTTTTGGACTGGTCAGAGACGGTTCCAAAACTCTAGCAGCGTAGACGTTGCTTGCTGGATAGCTGGTCTGGTTGGCCGGCTCGGTTGCAGCAGAGGCCAGGAGTTGAAAACTGATCGGAGCCAATTTTCAACTTTGGCAGCGAAAATACGCGGTCGCTCTTGGCTGCAGACAATTTCAAGATCCGTCCAAGGATAATGAAATTGCGATCGACGATGCTTGTAGAGCCAGCATGAAAACAACTTTGCAGTAAGTTTTCGATGCCCAAGCAGAGTTGAGTCTGTGCCGACGTTGACTGTGGCTGGCAGCGAAGCTCTTTGATAATTGACAACGGCCAATTTCAAAGGCTGGCATCGAAGGCGGATCGATGCTAGTAGCTGGCAGCTGGAGAGAAATTCAAAATCCTTTTCAGGATGATGAAATTCTGGAGACGACGCTGATGACGTCAGCAATGAAAAGAAACTTTTCAGTTAATTTTCAATGCTCTGAAGCGAAGTCGATTGTTGTCTTGATCGTCGGCGGTCAATGATTTCATAAAATCCGCAAGGATAAAATGAAATCATCGAAGGTAGATGCTATTTTGAAGAGAACTTTTCAGTTCGCTTCAAGACCCTTCGTGGCAGCGGATTACGGTAGCAAGTGTGCCGTGTGACGTGTCGGAGTTTCCTGTTTACGCCGAAGATGGCGTGATGGATGATGGCTGGAAACTCGGCGTCGGGGGTTTCCTGTTTACCGCCAAAGGATGGCGTGATGTCTGGAAACTCGGCGCTGCGATGTTGCTGGTGAAGAACGGATATTGAAAAAGAGACTTGGAAGTCAATTTTCAATTCCATGCAGCGTAGTCGCAGTTGCTGTCGCATAGAAGTTCACTGGGCCGGCTCTGGCTGAGTGAAGCTCTGGGGCTGCAGGGTGTCCTGTCGGGCAGCGAAGCGAAGTGCAGCTTTGCAGGCTGGGCTCGATTCGCTGTCCTGGCTCTGTAGATCGGTGACTGGGGCTTTGGACTCGATCGCTGGCGGTGGAAGGCGGCGATGTCCAAAGGCCGGAGGTTGTGGCGGAAGCGGATGTTGGTCCGGAAGTGGCGGAAGTTGGCGGAAGTGGTGCTGGGCGTTGTAGTAGCATTGTAGAGGTGGTCGGTCGAAGTACAGATAAGCTAACGAGCTCTCTGCTTTACCAAACGCTGTGGTGTAACAGCAGGAACATAGCGAGATTCTCTTTCGTAGGTCACCGGAAGAGGCCCGGAAGAGCCGGGAAGGAGAGCGGAACAGGTTAGGGCATCTTGGGGGAAAATAGACAGACTGATCCCGGCCTCCCTTCCGCCCGCCTCGTCAACATGGGACGGACGAAACAGGTTTGGGAAACAGCACAGTAGCGGCTGTGTGACCGGCTGATCGTTCACCAGTTAGTTCTATTCATTGCTCTTCCTTCCACCATGAAAACTTGCTATCTCAACCCACTGTCCAAACTCTGGCGCAGTCAGTAGGATGCCCAGTTGAGGCCTTTCTAAGCTCACTCTAGGCGCGAACACCGCCACCTCTCATATACCCCGAATCAATTGCAGAAATGTAGCAATGCCCTGTAGCGGCTGTGTGACCGGCTGATCGTTCACGAGTAAGTTCTATTCATTGCTCTTCCTTCAACCACGAGGAAGTTGGAGTAAGTTTGCAGGCCATGTCATATGGTGGAGGTAAAAGAGCAGAGAAGCTGGCGGGGCTCTAGCACGCGGAACAAGCTCACTAATTCTTTCCATTACGTTCGGACACTTATCGTCAGTAGCTAATTTCTGATTTTATAGCTACCGCCGTCCACACCCGCATGGCCCAAACGTGTCTGCCAACCCTGACCCCAGTTAAATGTTAGTTTCTGGCTTTACCGGGTTACCCGGTTAATTATGTTGCTTGTTTATTCCTTGCATTGGCTAGAGAATTGAAAGTGTGTGTTTATAGATGCTGGGGGCCAATAAAGCTAATGGCTCTCGAATACTACCAGAACATTCAAAGGCATCGTCACTCATCACCTCCAGACAGTCGCTAATCGCCTCAAGGAAAATAAGGTAAATATATCTTTTGATACCGACGGAAAATTTCTGGATCAATAATTTACTAGTTTTTATGATCACTAAGTTGCAAATATTGCAGGAAATGCGAGCAGAATGCGCCGTTTGCCAGAAGCGTATCAAAACGGTGGTGTTGGACTGCAACCAGTAGATTGAGCTGCGCCAGTGCGTCGTGTGGCAGGGCGAAAAAAGCTCAAGCTCAACACTCTGCTGAGATCCTCCAATCTTGAGAAGCTAAAACAACTGAACCCAAACCTTCTCTTCCTGAAGCAACATATAGAAAAAACCCATGAATATCATATCTGAATTACTCTGCGAGATTGCCTATTAACTGTGTAAGATCACTATGCTCCTATTTGCGGATTGTGCTATAGTTTTTGCTTCCTTTAAATCAATCAATCACACTCAGCTATTTTGATGCCAATCATGTGCGGTGTGGGTAAATATGTAAAGGCCTAGGGCACAGGCCTCCCTGCTGTCCCCCATTGCCTTTAGGGCCTGCTCGGGCGTGTGGTGCATCGCCAGAGCTGCGACATGGAAGAGACAGTGAAGGTGACCTTGGAGCAGACATGGATTGAAAGCCAGTATGCTTGATTTTATATCTAGTACCATCGGCAGCCAAATGTGAATCTCTTTTCTCCCAATAAAAGTGGATTAGTCCGAGTTTAAAGTCAAAGAAATACATCTACTACTAGTGGAATCTGCTTCTAAAACAATTGCATTTTGTTTTAGCGCGCAGTCCAGATGCTCTTTCCATTGCGCGCTAAACCAAAATGCAGGTGGCTCAGCAGATTCCACTAGTAGTAGATGTATTTCTTTGACTTTAAACTCGGACTAATCCACTTTTTGGGAGAAAAGAGATTCACATTTGGCCTGCCGATGGTACCAGATATTTCTTCCACTTTTAATATAGTATTAAATGTATAAATAAAATTGTTATATTGTTATATTGTTACAATTTCCAAAATAAAAATGATTGACAGAGAAGGATTCGAACCTGCCTGTTTCATACAGCTATCCGATCACTTAGACCACTACACCACTGGTGCATTTGGGCCATTTGTTTAACTGAAGTTTTATGAGCGTTAGCGGAGTGTCAGCGCCCAGCCCCTCTTTTCGACCCAGGTGTACGTTTTCGGGGTTATTGCTAGATCTTAATTTTGATAAGGCTGCTGCTCGTCACAGAATGCTCCAATCGTTCTAATTCTTTTTCCATTGGAATGAGCAACATCGAATTGACTATAGTTTCTTTTTTGACTTTTGCAAAAAACAAATGTTTTTACAATGAAAATTGCAAAAAACCATTTGTCCGAACTCCTCCTTCTCCTTCTCCTTCTCCTTCTTCTCCTTCTGCTCCGCATCTATTCAATGAACGATAGTAGGTATTCATTTCTTCCCCCTTTCCCCCCTTCCCGGGTCCCTGGGACTCATGTATTTATTTATTCATAAGTCTTCAGTTGATCAAACAGGCATATGCACCAGTGGTGTAGTGGTCTAAGCGATTGGACAGTTGGGTAAAACTGGGAGGTTCGAATCCTTCTCAGACAATCAGTTTTTTTTGGAAATTTTATGTTGAGAAAACAACTGGTACCATCGGCAGGCCAAAATTAAAGCTCTTTTATGACATTAAGATTTCTCCCCAAAATCGATTGCCCTAAGTATAAATCATGAAAATTTCACAAAAATATGTTATTTTGCCAATAAATATGCATTGTATTTCTTGATTTTTAAATCGATATTTTCTTTTTGTTATATTTTTTTAAAAAGGTTTATTTTTTATTTATTTTTTTTATCCAATAATATCTTAATATAAAATAATACATAACCAACAATAAAAAAATTTTCATTTATACATTTTATACTATAGTGAAATAAATTTCTGGTACCATCGGCAGGCCAAATGTGAATCTCTTTTCTCCTATAAAGTAAAAGTAAAAGTCATGAAAATTTCACAAAAAATGTTATGTTAGTTAGCCAATAAATTGCATGGTATTTTTAATTTTCCATTCTTTTCTTTTTGTTATAGTTTTTTAATAAGTTTATTTTTTATTTTTTTATTTTTCAAAAATTGTCGAATAATTTAAAATTGTATTTATACATTTTATACTATATTAAAAGTGGAAGAAATAACTGGTACCATCGGCAAGCCAAATGTGGTCTCTTTTTCTCCAAATTTTGTAATTGCCTCGAGCAAAAAGTCAAGGAAATACATCTACTACTAGTGGAATCTGCTGCGTCATCTGCATTTTGTTTTTGGCGCGCATGGAAAGAGACACTGAACTGCGCGCCAAAAACAAAATGCAACTGTCCAAGCAGCAGATTCCACTAGTAGTAGATGTATTTCCTTGACTTTTTGCTCGAGGCAATTACAAAATTTGGAGAAAAGAGACCACATTTGGCTTGCCGATGGTACCAGTTATAAATATATTAGGCCCAGAAACCCGGGGAAGGGGGGTGTGGGGAAGAAATGAATACCTACTCTCATTTCAAGAATAGATGCGGAGGAGAAGGAGAAGGAGAAGAAGGAGAAGGAGGAGTTCGGACAAATGGTTTTGAGTAGTTTTCTATTGTGTTCTGTCGTTTTTGGGCATTTTCTCGCGAGTTTTGGTCAATTCAATGATGCTTTTTCCAATGCAAAAAGAATCAGAACGATTGGAAATTCCTGTGAAGCACAAAATCCTTATCAATTTTAGGATCTAGCAATAACCCCGAAAACGTACACCTGGGTCGAAAAGAGGGGCTGGGCGCTGACACTTCGCTAATGCTCCGTTCGCGCCAGCCCAATAAAGGATGAAAGAGAGATCGATGCCAGGTCCTTGTGGAAAATGGCTTCCTGGAAGCAATTTCTTACGAAGGGAGGATGAGCGAAAAACCTCCAATTATCCACCCCTCAAGACTCCATTATCCCCCCTCATAATTAGAGTGAGCCAAATTTTCTTTTGCTTCTTTACAGCCCTGTATCATTTAGATGGGGTGCACCGACGAAGTCCAGCATTACCGCTATTTTGGATTAATTTATAAATCAAAAGGATCAACTCTGATCTGGTTTTTCAGATTCAGGCAGCCATGGAGCAGGTGAAGGCATGGTCTGCATCCACTACGATGCACGGGCCAGCTGAGGTGGTGAGCTCCAGGAGCGGGAAGACGAAAGTCGTCTGGATCATCGTTCTGGCCATCTTCCTCCTGGCCATGATCTTCAACACCCAGAGCGTTCTCCGCGGCTTCTTCAGCACACAAAACTGGGCCACCGCCGTCTACCGAGAGCGCCAGGCCTCCATCCCCTTCCCCTACGTCACCTTCTGCAACTTCAATCGTATCTCTGAGAAGCGGTATTTGCATTTTCTTACATTTTAAGTTTATTATGGAATTATTATCAAAAACTTCTTTTTAAGTAAAATATATTTGAATATATTTTTAATCCAAATATAAAAAATTTAATTTACACTAATAGTGCAGTGTATTTTCAGACATAATAGGTTTCGAAGAGGTTGTATGCAAAAGTGTCATAAAACAACCAGTTAAAAAGTGTCATAAAACAGCCAAAAGTGGCACTAAACAGACACTATTTTAAGCTTGTCTTTTAACTTTTCATAGTCAAACTGTCAAATAAGCGCCGAGACAAGAGCCAATCAGAAAACGGCTTCAAATATTGCCTCCTTCCCTTAGGCGTCTAGAGCTGGGGCTGTCCATGGACAATGCGCGCTTCCTCATGGCCACGATGGGCAACCTATCTCGCTACCACGTACCCAACCTTTCAGTGAGGCTCTGCTTTCTTTCCCTTGCCTTCTATTGGCTAAGCTATCCTAGATAAAAGCCTTCTACTTCTTTACGTCCTCCTCTATTCCTCTATTCCTACTTTGACAACCATTACTCCATAGACAATTAAATAGATGGAAAACAGAAGCATACCACAATGTTATAACTTTCTGGACAAAAATTCAACTATAGTCACTTTTCAATGAAACTCGGGTCAAGTGAGTACCATACTGGTTTGCATTATTCATACATTATTTCGTATTGGGCTGGCGCGAACGGAGCTTAAGCGGAGTGTCAGCGCAAAGCCCCTCTTTTCGACCTAGGTGTACGTTTTTGGGGTTATTGCTAGATCTCAATTTTGATAAGGCTGCTGCTCGTCACAGAAAGCTCCAATCGTTTTAATTCTTTTTGCAATGGAAAGAGCAACATCGAATTGACTATAGTTTATCTTTTGACTTTTGCCCAAAACTATTTATTTAACAATGAAAAATGCCAAAAACCATTTGTCCGAACTCCTCCTTCTTCTCCTTCTGCTCCTTCTGCTCCGCATCTATTCAATGGACGATAGTAGGTATTCATTTTATCCCCCCGCCCCCTGCCCCCGGTCACTGGGCTTTATCATATAGTCATTTATTGATAAATCTGAAGTTAGGCTAAGGTGGCATATGCCGCAGTGGTGTAGTGGTGTACGCGATTGGTCAGATGAATGATCCTGGCAGGTTCGTATCCTTCTCAAGCATTCTTTTTTATTTTTGTCTGTTTAAAGTTGAGAAAACAACTGGTATCATCGGAAGGCCTAATGTAAAGCTCTATTTTCCCAAAAATCGATTCTCCTAAACAAAATCTAAGAAAATTTCTCAAAAATTTTTATGTTTGCCTATAGATTTGCATTGTAATTTCCGATTTGAAAACTTTTTTTTAAGTTTTTGTTTTTTATTTTTTTATTTATCTAATAAAATCTTAGCTAAATATATAACCAACATTATAAAATTTGTATTTATACATTTTATACTATATTAAAAGTGGAAGAAATATCTGGTACCATCGGCAGGCCAAATGTGGGTCTCTTTTCTCCAAAATTTGCAATTGACTCGAGTAAAAAGTAAAGGAAATACATTTTATACTAGTGGAATCTGCTGCGTCATCTGCATTTTGTTTTTGGGCGCGCATGGAAAGAGACAATGATCTGCGCGCCAAAAACAAAATGCAACTGTCCAAGCAGCAGATTCCACTAGTATAAAATGTATTTCCTTTACTTTTTACTCGAGTCAATTGCAAATTTTGGAGAAAAGAGACCCACATTTGGCCTGCCGATGGTACCAGATATTTTTTACTTTGTTGAATGAGACTATTTTTTCGATTTTCTTCTGCATCAAAAGGTAAAGAAACTATAAATGAGGACGATAGAACTGATTCATTCAAGAATCGTAAGTTTGAGATTCTTCTTCCTACTTCTTCTCCCATCTTCTTCGTTGCTTCCCACTCAACTCGTTCAAGCTGGCCAAAAAGTTCAAGCTTATTCTTGACTGGGTTGCAGTGTTTTTTCTTCTGCCTCCTCCATTTGGGTTGGGCTGCTGCCGCCACGGCCATGAAGACAGGTAGCACAGGTGTAGGAGTCCAGCTGTTTCTTCTTTCGCATTTTCAGCCATTCTTTAGGGCCAACGTTGATACAGTCAGCATGATAGACAGAGCCACATCCAGGTCAAACAAGGCAGCGGAGTAAACGAGGCCCAGATATTTCCCTGCCCCCAGATTCTTCCCCAATGACTTCTAAACAATCTTCGCATTTCTCCTCACCTTCCATCTTTTGATAGAAGGAATAAAATGACGTTTTGTAGCATGCTATAGTTGCTTGCACTGAAGTCAAACTCTTTCAGGGTGAAAAGCGCAATTCATACTCGGGCAAGCAAGAAACCCAAACGACAATTTAACATCAAAGAGTATTGTAGATCATGTTTCTATGCATTAATAATGATTATTTAAATGATATAGCATTGGTATAAGTAATTTTCATTTGAAACATATCAAATTGTAATTGTTATTACGTCCAATGTAAAAAGTCGCACCTCAGTTCAGAGCATCTAGCAAATTTACTGTTGCCCCTAGAGAAAAAGTAACATTGCCAACGTATGGCTCTATTCGCTTGCCATTTTACAGCAAAAAACCGCATTCAAAAAGCTTTTCCCCAGCGAGAACGGCGTTGTATCGTAAAATCACTTCAAAATGTTAAATAATTAATGCGTCGGGGCCCCGATTTTACTACATTGACTGTTTACCATCTATTTAATTGTCTATGATTACTCAGATGCGAATGAGAGCCGCGAGCCTAGCAAAGGAGCTGAGCGCCCAGCTGGTGGAGTTTCGAGCCTGGCGGGAGGCGGTCGGCCTGAACTACAGCCAGCTGTTGTCAGCGCTGGCAGTGGAGTGCGCGGACAGCGTGTGGAACCTCCGCTTCGCGGGGCTAATGCTCAAGGGCATGGAGCTGTGCCCGGGCGGCCTCGGCAGCAGCCAAGGCCTTGTAGGCATCCGCCCAGTCTACAGCGAGGAGCTCGGCCGCTGCTACCAGATTGCCGTCAATCGCAACCTCACCAGCACTGGTTCAATCACTTTTTTGCCTGCGCAAATGCTGGCTCATGGGATGGTGGGCGACAAATCTTATAGGCATGATGTTTCACGTCCTCCAGAGCCCTCTTTGGATATTCAGAGATATTTGAGGTTGAAAATGGGCTTTCCCATTTTGGCCCTATGTTATAGCGTATGCAAAAAATGAGCAAACGCTAATTTTTTGGCTCAATAAATTTTTTTGAACCCAATTATTCTAGCTATGTTGTTTTTAACTTCAATTTTAATGCTTGAATGTTTTAATGCTCGCAAAAATCGAATTTTGAGTTTAAACCACTCATACACTCTTAAAGGTCAAATGTCAAAAAGTACACCTCCTCCGATTTTGATGAAATTTTTTTCCTAGTTAAGGGACACCAAAGTAAGGTGGCGTGCTTAAGCCGTTTTTACACTTTGAAGCAATTTTTTGAAAAAAAAATAGTTTAATTTTATGTGTTGTAGCATAAAATGAAATAAATTCATGAAAAATCCAATTTTAAGTCTCCACTTTTCTCCGCTCAACAGTGTCAGCAAATAACCAAAATCAATATTTTAAGGAAAAAATATTCGGCAAAATCGATGTACCGTGGCGCGCGGAGCCCAAAAACTTGTTAAAATGGTTATTTTTGGAGGTTTTTGGAGGTTTTTTCCACATTTATATATTTTAAAATTTTTTTTATGCAATTGAGGTCCTGAGTTTTGAAATGTACGCCCCAAAATTGACCCATATTTGTAAAAATAAGTCTATATTAATAAAAAATTTTTAAAATCATATTGACCCCATCAAAATTTGCTATTAAATAATATTTTTCTAAAATGCTTATGCAAAACTTGTATTGAGAGCTTTGGTCTGTTGACCAAAGTTTTAGCGCTTGTCAAGACGGTTCTAACCGTGGTCGAATCATTGAATTCCGTTAATAATAGCAGGAGTTATGAGCTTTTTAATAATGCCCACTGTCAAATTTTGCAATATTTGGTCGGTTTTTGGGCCACGCGCTTCGACGCGCTCATTTTTGACTCCTTTTTTTTGACCTAAAAAAACGTCTCCCATCAAAATACACCAAACCTCGTGTTACCAAGTGTTGCGCCACCTGAAAATTTTTTTAATGAATTTTTTCGCACTTTTGTGAACCCTCAATCATGTTGTAGCATAGGCAACTTTGGGCATTTTTAATTCTGGAACAGACACCTTTTGGCCAAAACGTTATACCCTTGCAAGCTTACAATGGTAACAGCTATCAATTAAAAAAATACGAGCGGAATCGGTGATGGTGTCATTTCTTACACTAGGACATGCCTACTTTTCATGGAAAATATAAAAAGGGGGTAAAATTTCAGATCGTTGACCTTCTCAGAAAAGCTTTTTTAAAAATATCTAATGAAGTTTAAAACGGACATCACCTCATAATCACCTTAACTGCCTTTACTGCATCCTTATTTCTTCCATGATATTGAGTTCAGGCATTTGAGTGGAATAATAATGATGTGGTGCAAATGAGCAGATGAGAATCTGAGCCTGATGTTGAACTCGGAGTATCCGCAGTATCTGCCCACCGTGGGCATGAACTACCTGGAAGCTGGCTTCGCCGTTCAGCTTAGCCGCAGGCCACAGCTCCATGTGAGTCCAGCCTGGCACTTTGCTAAACCTTCCTGGCCCCTTGCAGGAGAAGCAGTGGCTGCTCCTGGAGCCTGGCAAGAAGTCCAAACTCACCGTCAGCCTCTTCCGCAGCCGTGTCAGCCTCCCATCCATCCTGCCCTCCCTTCAGCCACCTCCGCCCTGTCGTCTGCCAGAGCACTACAGCCTCAACACTTTTCCCGGTCATTCCCTCCTGGAGCCTGGCAAGAAGTCCAAACTCACCGTCAGCCTCTTCCGCAGCCGTGTCAGCCTCCCATCCATCCTGCCCTCCCTTCAGCCACCTCCGCCCTGTCGTCTGCCAGAGCACTACAGCCTCAACACTTTTCCCGGTCATTCCCTCCTGGAGCCTGGCAAGAAGTCCAAACTCACCGTCAGCCTCTTCCGCAGCCGTGTCAGCCTCCCATCCATCCTGCCCTCCCTTCAGCCACCTCCGCCCTGTCGTCTGCCAGAGCACTACAGCCTCAACACTTTTCCCGGTCATTCCCTCCTGGAGCCTGGCAAGAAGTCCAAACTCACCGTCAGCCTCTTCCGTAGCCGTGTCAGCCTCCCATCCATCCTGCCCTCCCTTCAGCCACCTCCGCCCTGTCGTCTGCCAGAGCACTACAGCCTCAACACTTTTCCCGGTCATTCCCTCCTGGAGCCTGGCAAGAAGTCCAAACTCACCGTCAGCCTCTTCCGCAGCCGTGTCAGCCTCCCATCCATCCTGCCCTCCCTTCAGCCACCTCCGCCCTGTCGTCTGCCAGAGCACTACAGCCTCAACACTTTTCCCGGTCATTCCCTCCTGGAGCCTGGCAAGAAGTCCAAACTCACCGTCAGCCTCTTCCGCAGCCGTGTCAGCCTCCCATCCATCCTGCTCTCCCTTCAGCCACCTCCGCCCTGTCGTCTGCCAGAGCACTACAGCCTCAACACTTTTCCCGGTCATTCCCTCCTGGAGCCTGGCAAGAAGTCCAAACTCACCGTCAGCCTCTTCCGCAGCCGTGTCAGCCTCCCATCCATCCTGCCCTCCCTTCAGCCACCTCCGCCCTGTCGTCTGCCAGAGCACTACAGCCTCAACACTTTTCCCAGTCATTCCCTCCTGGAGCCTGGCAAGAAGTCCAAACTCACCGTCAGCCTCTTCCGCAGCCGTGTCAGCCTCCCATCCATCCTGCCCTCCCTTCAGCCTCCTCCGCCCTGTCGTCTGCCAGAGCACTACAGCCTCAACACTTTTCCCGGTCATTCCCTCCTGGAGCCTGGCAAGAAGTCCAAACTCACCGTCAGCCTCTTCCGCAGCCGTGTCAGCCTCTGCTGTACGTCACTTGACAATATTTGCGACGTCACTTGACAACGATTGGACAGGGGGGGTGCCCAATCGTTGTCATTAAAATTACCGCAGGACAACAGGCCAAAATGTTGTCATTTGTCGTTTTTGCCAGCTGACATGTTGTCATAATGCCCTCAGAATTTGGTTGTCACACGTCGCAAAAGCGACGTATGACAGCAAAAATGGGAATGCTGCTCGCTGTCATGTGACGTTATTGCAGGCGGCATATGCCAGCAGGAAAATTACCACACAACAACCGCCCCTGGCTCTGTTGTCATGGCGTTGTCATGTGGGAGTTCTGTCAATGTCACATGACAACCGCCAGATTTGCCTTCTTGGTGATTCCTTGATGAAAATAATGGTTTTTTGTGCTGCTTTGGCTGTAAAATGATGGATTTTGTTGCAGCTCAACCAGCAAACGATGCATGACAACCGCTGGAGGCAGTAGGAGGGAAGGCTGCTGAGGGAATGTGTGAGGGATGTGTAGGAGGGAGGGGCAGGAGGGGGAGGAGGGGGATAGGTGTGGCGGTATTAGAGGGGATGAGTGAAGGGCGTGAAAGTTAGAGGGGAGGGTAGTGAAGGAGGCATGTAATGGCCTTGGATAGGGGCCCTGCATTGTGGCAGCTTGTTGGGCCATCTGCCTCCTATCTCCTACATCAGTGTCACTTTCTGCCTGGGCCAGCACAACCGTACAGTTCCATCAGCCTTCAAGAGCCTCTTCTTCTCCTCATACTTCACTTTGCAGCCACTAAGGTTCATCCATTTTTCATTTACTTGTTCTTGGCCTGTTTCAGTTAGGCTGAGGTTAGGCTTAGGAGGCTTAGGATTGAAATAGTCGTAATTTCAATGGCTGTTGTCAACTGATGCTTTGCCTATCGGTTGGGTGATGCTTGACACCAGAAATTCCCAAATCCATTTTATAAGGAGAGGGTCCTCAACGCAACAACTAAAGGGCAGAACTTATCACAGCAACTGACTGGAAATGAATAGAGGAGCCATCCATGGAAATGACTAGAGAGACTAGAGAATCTGAAAGAGCGATTTTGGAGGAGTGCCTGGAGGGGTAATGGGAGGAGTGACTGGAGGGCTAGGCTGGCTGTTGGTGGCGTTCATGGGCGGCGGGTAGATCTTGGGAGGGCCACAGATGTGTTCGCGGTTGGGGCCTTGCAGGCACACGCCCTCCATGTCCATCTGAATGCTGACAGTGCAGCCAGTCTTCTCTGCAGTTGATTAGGATGCTGGCATATGAGACTAGCTGAGAAAGAGCTCAGCACCAATCTAGGCAGAACTGACCAGGGGTCTACTCTCGCGCAATCTCTACCATAGCCCATGCCTGCTAAGAGATGCTCAAAATGGCATGCATTTAAATAATGACCCATGCCCAGCAAACTCAGCCATACTTGCTGTGTACTCCCCCCCCCCCCCCCCACTGCGTACGTGCCCAGTGTGCGCTCTAACATGCTGCTGTCATGTGGTCTTGCAAAATGCATATGACGTATGACACCAGCAAAAGTACTACATGACAACTCAAATCCATGACACCAGAAAAATGGTTGTCATGCTACATTCCCATGACAACAGGATATTTTGGTTGTCATATCTCGTTTATGCCACCTGACACAAAATGTTGTCGTGTGGTTATTTTCTGTTGTCAAAGGACGTTTTTTGTTGTCATGAAGTCCATTTACCCTATAAATATGACAATGAAAAATGGATGTCTTATAACGTTTTAAATGACGTATGACACCAAAATGCATTTTGGTGTCAAGTGACGCGGATTCGTCAGCCTCCCATCCATCCTGCCCTCCCTTCAGCCACCTCCGCCCTGTCGTCTGCCAGAGCACTACAGCCTCAACACTTTTCCCGGTCATTCCCTCCTGGAGCCTGGCAAGAAATCCAAACTCACTGTCAGCCTCTTCCGCTGCTGTGTCAGCCTCCCATCCATCCTGCCCTCCCTTCAGCCACCTCCGCCCTGTCGTCTTCCAGAGCACTACAGCCTCAACACTTTTCCCGGTCATTCCCTCCTGGAGCCTGGCAAGAAATCCAAACTCACTGTCAGCCTCTTCCGCTGCTGTGTCAGCCTCCCATCCATCCTGCCCTCCCTTCAGCCACCTCCGCCCTGTCGTCTGCCAGAGCACTACAGCCTCAACACTTTTCCCGGTCATTCCCTCCTGGAGCCTGGCAAGAAATCCAAACTCACTGTCAGCCTCTTCCGCTGCTGTGTCAGCCTCCCATCCATCCTGCCCTCCCTTCAGCCACCTCCGCCCTGTCGTCTTCCAGAGCACTACAGCCTCAACACTTTTCCCGGTCATTCCCTCCTGGAGCCTGGCAAGAAGTCCAAACTCACCGTCAGCCTCTTCCGTAGCCGTGTCAGCCTCCCATCCATCCTGCCCTCCCTTCAGCCACCTCCGCCCTGTCGTCTTCCAGAGCACTACAGCCTCAACACTTTTCCCGGTCATTCCCTCCTGGAGCCTGGCAAGAAGTCCAAACTCACCGTCAGCCTCTTCCGTAGCCGTGTCAGCCTCCCATCCATCCTGCCCTCCCTTCAGCCACCTCCGCCCTGTCGTCTTCCAGAGCACTACAGCCTCAACACTTTTCCCGGTCATTCCCTCCTGGAGCCTGGCAAGAAATCCAAACTCACTGTCAGCCTCTTCCGCTGCGGTGTCAGCCTCCCATCCATCCTGCCCTCCCTTCAGCCACCTCCGCCCTGTCGTCTTCCAGAGCACTACAGCCTCAACACTTTTCCCGGTCATTCCCTCCTGGAGCCTGGCAAGAAGTCCAAACTCACCGTCAGCCTCTTCCGTAGCCGTGTCAGCCTCCCATCCATCCTGCCCTCCCTTCAGCCACCTCCGCCCTGTCGTCTTCCAGAGCACTACAGCCTCAACACTTTTCCCGGTCATTCCCTCCTGGAGCCTGGCAAGAAATCCAAACTCACTGTCAGCCTCTTCCGCTGCTGTGTCAGCCTCCCATCCATCCTGCCCTCCCTTCAGCCACCTCCGCCCTGTCGTCTGCCAGAGCACTACAGCCTCAACACTTTTCCCGGTCATTCCCTCCTGGAGCCTGGCAAGAAGTCCAAACTCACCGTCAGCCTCTTCCGTAGCCGTGTCAGCCTCCCATCCATCCTGCCCTCCCTTCAGCCACCTCCGCCCTGTCGTCTTCCAGAGCACTACAGCCTCAACACTTTTCCCGGTCATTCCCTCCTGGAGCCTGGCAAGAAATCCAAACTCACTGTCAGCCTCTTCCGCTGCTGTGTCAGCCTCCCATCCATCCTGCCCTCCCTTCAGCCACCTCCGCCCTGTCGTCTGCCAGAGCACTACAGCCTCAACACTTTTCCCGGTCATTCCCTCCTGGAGCCTGGCAAGAAGTCCAAACTCACCGTCAGCCTCTTCCGTAGCCGTGTCAGCCTCCCATCCATCCTGCCCTCCCTTCAGCCACCTCCGCCCTGTCGTCTTCCAGAGCACTACAGCCTCAACACTTTTCCCGGTCATTCCCTCCTGGAGCCTGGCAAGAAATCCAAACTCACTGTCAGCCTCTTCCGCTGCTGTGTCAGCCTCCCATCCATCCTGCCCTCCCTTCAGCCACCTCCGCCCTGTCGTCTGCCAGAGCACTACAGCCTCAACACTTTTCCCGGTCATTCCCTCCTGGAGCCTGGCAAGAAGTCCAAACTCACCGTCAGCCTCTTCCGTAGCCGTGTCAGCCTCCCATCCATCCTGCCCTCCCTTCAGCCACCTCCGCCCTGTCGTCTGCCAGAGCACTACAGCCTCAACACTTTTCCCGGTCATTCCCTCCCTGGAGCCTGGCAAGAAGTCCAAACTCACCGTCAGCCTCTTCCGTAGCCGTGTCAGCCTCCCATCCATCCTGCCCTCCCTTCAGCCACCTCCCCGCCCTGTCGTCTTCCAGAGCACTACAGCCTCAACACTTTTCCCGGTCATTCCCTCCTGGAGCCTGGCAGAAATCCAAACTCACTGTCAGCCTCTTCCGCTGCTGTGTCAGCCTCCCATCCATCCTGCCCTCCCTTCAGCCACCTCCGCCCTGTCGTCTGCCAGAGCACTACAGCCTCAACACTTTTCCCGGTCATTCCCTCCTGGAGCCTGGCAAGAAGTCCAAACTCACCGTCAGCCTCTTCCGTAGCCGTGTCAGCCTCCCATCCATCCTGCCCTCCCGTCAGCCACCTCCGCCCTGTCGTCTTCCAGAGCACTACAGCCTCAACACTTTTCCCGGTCATTCCCTCCTGGAGCCTGGCAAGAAATCCAAACTCACTGTCAGCCTCTTCCGCTGCAGTGTCAGCCTCCCATCCATCCTGCCCTCCCTTCAGCCACCTCCGCCCTGTCGTCTGCCAGAGCACTACAGCCTCAACACTTTTCCCGGTCATTCCCTCCTGGAGCCTGGCAAGAAGTCCAAACTCACAGTCAGCCTCTTCCGCAGCCGTGTCAGCCTCCCATCCATCCTGCCCTCCCTTCAGCCACCTCCGCCCTGTCGTCTGCCAGAGCACTACAGCCTCAACACTTTTCCCGGTTCATTCCCTCCTGGAGCCTGGCAAGAAATCCAAACTCACTGTCAGCCTCTTCCGCTGCTGTGTCAGCCTCCCATCCATCCTGCCCTCCCTTCAGCCACCCCCGCGCTGTCGTCTGCCAGAGCACTACAGCCTCAACACTTTTCCCGGTCATTCCCTCCTGGAGCCTGGCAAGAAATCCAAACTCCCTTTCAGACTCTTCCGCTCCGGTGTAAGCCTCCCATCCATCCTGCCCTCCCTTCAGCCACCTCCGCCCTGTCGTCTGCCAGAGCACTACAGCCTCAACACTTTTCCCGGTCATTTCCTCCCCCGACGGTTTCTCTCTTTCCCGAATTTCCCCAACAATCGCCCTCCCCCCACAATTCCATAGGATAATTCATCCCCGAAATTCCCTCCCTCCACACACAAACTCTTCCCCACAATTCATCGCTGTTTCCCAGCGGTAAAAATATTTTCCTGGCGGTGTCTGCCCTCTGTTGCAAATTTGGGGGATTTTTGGCTTTTTCACACCTACAACGCGCATTATTTGAAATTTACCAGCACTTTTTACACCTAACTGTTTTTGGGGTGTTTTTGCACATCTAACAAAAAACTAATAGGTCGTATTTTTCATTTTCATACAGCTTCAAATTGCTGCTTTTTATGGTTGAAGTAATTGTTGTTGACGAAAAATTCCTAAAAAGGAGGGTTGTCTTCTTTAAATTAAACAATATTCGTTTTTAAAGGTGTGACAAATGCAAGGATCTTCAAAATAATTTGTGCTTCTCCAAACAGTGCAATTGTGAAAGTGCTTTGCAGGTTTGAGAAAGCCAAGAAACAGCCGAAAAATCGTGTTATAGATTTGAAAGTATTTATTTTTGTTTGGGCCAGAAAAATGTCCCTGCAAGTAATGATCGGGCAGTGGGGGAATTATCATGGGGTGAGCTAGGGGTGAGGGTTATGGTGGGGATCGAATTGGAATTGTTCCTACTACCAACAAGATGAAGAGTTGGAGCAGTATATTTAGAGATGAGGGAATTGAGACGACCATTATTCGTACGGACTTTGCGAGCGGGACTGTCTGCGACAGGCATTCTACAATGTTTGCGGCTGTTTGCCAGACGAGGCCGCCTATGGGCCCATGCCAGCCTGTCAACCCGAGGACAAGGCTGCCTGGTTGAAATTTTGAGGGTAGAATGCGTTATGGAAATTTGGCAGACACTTGTGTGTAAATGCATAGATAATTTGAAGATAAATGAAACGTAAAAAAATTAATTTTTAGCCGAGCGGAAAGGGTGAAAACCGAGAGGCTCGCTGCGTCAAAGGCCAGTTGCGATGCAAACTGCCTGGAGGCCTGTTTTGAGGATACTTACGAAGTTACTGGTATATTTTCTTGGAGCAACTTTCGAAATGAATCATTTTTTGAACTAAAACAAACATTAGCTTTTTTGCAAGAAGTACTGATTTAAAAAAAGCTAGCGTTATTTCTTTTCTAGATTTAGAATTTGAGATGATCTGGCCAATTAATTTTAAAATAAAAATTATTAGACGCCAAAAGAGAATTTATATGTGTGGCTCAAACCTTCTTAAGAGAGCTTTACTGAGAAGGTCAAATGTCTCCGAAACGTCCTTGCCCAAAAATGTTGACCCCCTTTTTTAATTAATTTTCGAAACTAGACACAATTCTAAGACTTTTGGTGCCCTGTGAGTTGTCATAACTCAAAATTCGATTTTTGGCGAATTTTCGAATTTTCAAAAATGACCAAAATTTTAACCGCTCATAACTCATTTTCTTCTCAACCAATTTTGATGATTCGACCACCACTAGAACCGTCTTGATGAGGATAACATTTTGCTTTCTTTGACCAACTCACTGCGATCAAACCCTGCAGAGTTATTTACAAAAAACCTCTCTTCACAGATTTCGAAAATACAGTTTTTTTGAAGTTTTGTTAAAAAAAGTTCTTGTCCGGTAAACGGGACCCATTTTTTCTGAAAATTCAGGTCTTTATACCTATACACACCAATTTATGGCGCCGGAACCCTTGTTCCACGAGAGATATTTGAGTTTCAAAATGAAAACTCCCATTTTGCCCTTATGTTACAACATAGGCAAAAAAAATGGCCGAAAATTTTTTTGTCACAAAATTTCAATTGGAAGGCTGGGAAAATTTTTTCAGACCCGTGTTCATTGAGCTGTATGGTTTTTAGTTCCAGTTTTAATGTTTGAGTTGGAAAACCGGGCAGGAATTTTTCGTATGCCTATTTTATAGGTCAGGGAAATACAATGTCAACATTTTCCAACTCAAACATCAAAACTGGAACTAAAAACCATACAGAATACGGGTCTGAAAAAATTTTCCGAGCCTTCCAATTGAAATTTTGTGATAAAACAATTTTCGGCCATTTTTTGCCTATGTTATAACATAGGGGCAAAATGGGAGTTTTCATTTTGAAACTCAAATATCTCTCGTGAAACAAGGCTTCCGGCGCCATAAATTGGTGGGTATAGGTAAAAAGACCTGAATTTTCAGAAAAAATGGGTCCCGTTTACCGCACAAGAACTTTTTTTAACAAAACTTCAAAAAAACTGAATTTTCGAAATCTGTGAAGAGAGGTTTTTTGTTAATAACTCTGCAGGGTTTGATCGAGTGAGTTGGTCAAAAAAACAAAATGTTATCCTCATCAAGACGGTTCTAAAGGTGGTCGAATCATCAAAATTGGTTGAGAAGAAAATGAGTTATGAGCGGATAAATTTTGGTCATTTTTGAAAATTCGAAAATTCGCCAAAAATCGAATCTTGAGTTTTGACCGCTCACAGGGCACCAAATGTCTTAGAATTGTGTCAAGTTTCTAGAAAAAGTATAAAAAAGGGGGGTCAAAATTTTGGGCAAGGGACTTTTGAAACTGTCAATAAAGCTCTCTTAATCAGTTTGGCACAATGTCATCTGTTAAAGCCGGGAACAAATTAGCCGTAGTCTTCAGCATCCGTAAGTCGCCTCCTGTCCGACGCCAGCTTGGCTGAGATGGGCTCAATTTCCGTATTCCACCAGTTCCAGAAGCGTGCAGAAAAAAATGCCTCCGTCGAAGCCTTCATGGAAGGCAGGAGCCTGCTCGACCTGTGGAAGGCTGGATTGGAAGCGCTTTTCTGCTCCTTTAGTGTCCAGGTTCCGCTGGAAACTTTAGGTAGCGGATGCCTGGCTGGGCAACGGGACCAGGGATTATGAGCGGAATAAGCTCCGAAAGGGTGTTGCGGGCCTGGAGATTGCCTTCAAGGACATGAACGCTATGGTTTGTCGCATTGCTTATGACCTACTGCTACTACATACTGGTTTTAAAGTGGATTTTAATTTGCTCATTTCCCTAAATCAAAATTTGTTCAAAGCTTTTGAAACTACGGCATTTCGGTCCACTTTTACGTATTTACGTATAGCTACTCGTGAAACAAGTAACCTTTAATCATAAATAAAACGAAATTACGCAAAGAAAAGGAGCAAATGTGGCATTGGATTCCATGGGAAGGTTAAATTGGAGGTGGCGGAGCGCTATCAGAAAGTGTCGGGAGAATCTCTGCTGGGTTCGGTGGGCGGAGTGCTGGGACTTTGGATGGGCATCTCAATCGTTACAATCGTCCAGGTCACTTTTCTCTATCATTTTTATCATAATTAGCGATTAATAATTATCTTTATCACTATTCAACACCGTTAATAGATGGTTTATAGTACCTTTTCTAGTTTATTTCGTATTTCTTTTTAAATGGAATGCAAACAAGGTATTCTCGGCAGTTGCCAAGATGCGCGGCCTCACCTCAAGACACCACCTATATGAAAATGCCAAAATTCATCAGATTTCAATGAAAAACTATGAATTATGCATGTTCCAATTTTTGAAACATCAAGATTTTGGGTTTTTGACTATAAATCGGGAAAAACTGTAAAATATTTCCAATATTCCTTTTGCCACATTCAAAGCATCACTTTTTATGCAATGCGTACATACCAAAATTGAGCTAACTTCATAGAAAAAACCATGGACTTATGCATGTTCAAATTTTTGAAACATCAATATTTTGGGTTTTTGACTATAAATCCACAAAAATAAAAAATATTTCGAAATTTCCTTTTGCCAGCTTCAAGATATTACTTTGACGGATGTACCTGCCAAAAATCAGCTGATTTCATTGAAAACCCAGCGATTTATGCATACTCTGGTACTTTGATACATCGAAATTTTGGGTTCTGGGCGAAAAATGCAAAATTACGTCAAGCACAAAAAATGGCCTGGGTATACCACCTAGGCGGACCTTGATGCAAAAAATCAGCCAATTTCTGTCTGAAAAACCGCGGAAGTACGGGCATGGGACACACACATATATATATATGCGGAAAGACGGTTGCAAAAAATGGGGTAACTGCTGAACCCGGCCTTGGCCGCCCGCTCGCTTCGGGCAAGGCGCCAGAGCTCCTCCGGCTCTCCGGGAACGGGCGCCACGGCCCCGCGCTTCGCCAGCATGCTTCGCATGCTAGGCTGCGTCTCCGGGGCCTCCGGACCCATGCGGCCTCCGGCCTACGGAGTCTGATCGCCCTGCCCTCCGCGCAGGCGGCCTTCGGCCGCGCAAGGGCAAGCTTGCAGATGCTCGTCTTCTTGCGGCGAATGATGCCATGGGCTTTGCTGCTCCTGCTGCGTGTATAATCGGTTAATATCCTCCTCAACAAAGACGTAAAACCAGAAAAATAGACATGTTTGAAATAAGAGGCACAAGGAACAGTCGAAAGGACTGGGATTTTTCTGCTTTCCTATGGCTAATATAGTGCGTTTTATAGTGAATTACTGCAGTAAACCTGGCAAGGATGTGGTGTATCCGAGAGAAGGCGGAGATTCACCAACTCCATCACCCTTACCAGCCAACTAATCATCCTTTGTCTCTTCACCCAGGCTTTTTTTATCTGACTCCTAACCCAAGTACTTTCATTATTATCGACTCTGAACCCGAAGTTGTAAATCTGT
This sequence comes from Ptycholaimellus sp. GST1_10, assembly GCA_030248095.1. Taxonomy (NCBI): domain Eukaryota; kingdom Metazoa; phylum Nematoda; class Chromadorea; order Chromadorida; family Chromadoridae; genus Ptycholaimellus; species Ptycholaimellus sp. GST1_10. The sequence continues at coordinate 47,002 of JASANA010011127.1, forward strand.
GTCCAGGGTGATTGTCCAGGTTCAACCCAAGTTGTACACTTCACCAACCAGGCTCCCGCTCTTGGGCCCACGCTTCCATGCCTGCTTTTTACTACAGGGGGCCTTTGACGTATAAATATATGACATCATATTTTCTTGAGGAATAAACTTTTATACTACCTTAAAAACTGCAAAAATCATACTAATACACTTT
>JASANA010011132.1:0-10943 GCA_030248095.1 Ptycholaimellus sp. GST1_10
CTTATTCACATAATCTTCAGTTAAAACTAAGGAGCCATATGCACCAGTGGTGTAGTGGTGAAAGCGATTAGAAAGCTGTGTGAAACTGGTAGGTTTGAATCCTTCTCAGGCATTTATTTTATTTCAGTTTATTTAAAGTTGAGAAAACAATTGGTACATTCGGCAGGCCAAAATTAAGCTCTTCATCCCAAAATTCATTGCTGTGAGTATAAGTCATGAAAATTTAACAAAAATATGTTATTTGCCAATAAATTTGCATTTTATTTTTAAATTTTGAATCTTATATTTTTGTAATTTTTTTTTAAAATATATCTTTTTATACAGTAAGTTTTTAACCAACAATATACATATATATAAAAACAATATACCAACGATATAAAATTTGTATCGATATTTTGTGCTATATTAAAAGTGGAAGAAACATATCCTGGTACAATCGGCAAGCCGAAGCAGTAAGTCTTTTTCTCCGAAAATTGATAATAGCCCCAGTGAAAAGTCAAGAATAATAAGTCTTAGTGCCGTGGAATCGGCTGCGCCATTCGGCATTTTGTTTTTGGGCGCGCACTGGAAAGAGAACACTGCACCGCTCGCGCCAAAAACAAAATGCAACTGTCCAAGCAGCAGATTCCAGTAAAGCAAGGAGAAATTTATTCTCTTTGACTTTTCACTCGGGTATTGTCAATTTTGGGAGAAAAGAGACTTGCCTGTTGGCTTGCCGATTGTACCGGATACGGCCGTTTTCTTCGTTATTATAGTCGTCGATTTCTTTAAAGCCCAGCGATTGAATGTAATTGAAGAGCAATAAGGTTTGGCTAAATGTTCGAACCCGCTTCCTGACATTCGATTTTTGTTTAAGTTAATCATTTGCTGATTTTTCCAAATTTTAAGGCATAGTTGAATTATGGCTAAACGAAAATAGATAATTCCAAAAATTAATTAAAGGCAATATTATGTCTCTTTCTGTCTCATTAGGCTGACTTTGTCGACATTGGGAACATGGTGCCTCGAACAAGCGTGTGTGAAAACTAATGTAGCAACAAAACCATTATTCGAGTTGGATGCCATATCTTAATTGGTTTACCAATTTGCATCCCTTCTGGGGTTTTGTCAACTGCCTATCTATACAACCGGGGGTTTACCAACTCCACTAACCGGGGGTTTACCAATAATGCCACTCTTAGATGCTAAAGTGGCCAGTTTCAACAAATTCATTTGAACAATTTCGTTTGACAACTTTGGACATTTTAGACCAGCATCGTGGAGTATGAAAATAAAATCAATTTACCCTCGAACATCGGGGTCTCCTTTGGGATTGCTAATTATGGCCTGCCTTTTCTACATCATCTACAGTCTAGCTCAGCCTAATAGTGGCATCTCATTGCTGTCAAGCCCACAAAGGGACACCTCTGCGATCTCTTCAATTCTTCAACGACTCAATTCCACTCTCACGCGAGGATCAGAGAAGCAAGAAGCAGGTCCGTTCATCCTTGTGTGGCCTTAGTATGATAGTGTTCAGTAGAAATTTATCCTAGGGCGCGACAGCGCCCTAGTTATGAATGGGTGATCGAGTTTTTGGGTGGTTGCATGTCCCGAGGTTCAGCGCCTTGGATATTGGATGAAACCTATAACATATATATATCAATCGAAAGCTCTCAATGAGATCTCGATGACGAAAATCGTGAAATTTTGAATTTGGCCTTAGAATTTTAGAAATCTCCAAAAAACCTCCAAAAAACGTTCAAAAACAGGACATTGCTAAATTTGAAGTGTTCTCATTTTAGAACTAAAGCGAAATTCAAAAATCGGAGAATTACGTGTTTTAGGAAATTTTCTGGTCCATCTTGTGATATTTTTGGTGGCATAAGTTTTCTGGCAAAATTTCTCAATCAATTCACGTTTGTAAAAGAGATTTGACTCGATTCTGTCGTCTACCCATTTACCTAATGTTTCAATACAGCTAAACTGCGCAGATTTACAGTTCCACTGCCGTCATTTTTAAATTGATGCTCAGGTTGTCATAGGACTGAATCCTAGGGCGCGACAGCGCCCTAGTTATGAATGGGTGATCGAGGTCCCGAGGTTCAGCGCCTTGGATATTGGATGAAACCTATAACATATATATATATCAATCGAAAGCTCTCAATGAGATCTCAATGACGAAAATCGAGAAATTTTGAATTTGGCCTTAGAATTTAAAAAAATTTCGAAAAAAGGAAATAATATAATGTTTCAATTTAGGGAAACTGCGCAGGTTTTTATAAACTGATGCTCAGGTTACCTCGCATGCAATATGTTTGAGCTTCGTGGATCATGAATTTACCTACCAAACAACAACACCAAGCGATGGCTTTTTCCCAATGACTGTTTGAAGCCTTGTTTATGTGGCAAGTAAATATGTCTTCCACATGGCCAAGACCTAGACAAGACTAAAATGCTACAGCATGAGCTGCTTATGAATTGTCACTCATCAAAAAGAACTAGACAAGGTGTGACGAAATCGTGATAAATTTCGATTTAAATTATAAACCATTTTGAGTCAAAATTTTAACAGGTTCATCTACAAAATCCACTGATCATTCATAAGCAGGCGGCAATTTTGGCACAAAGAGGACAAAAATTAGTGAATGATAAAATAGAAAATACAACTAGTGAAATAAAAAAAATATGTTAAAATGTAATTAAATGCTTTGAAGTTAAATCGAAGAAATTTTTCTGAATTTTTGGTCATGATGAAATTATAAGTTTACTAAATGAGGCGTAACAAAATAAAACAAACAAAATTAAAGTTAAATTGAAATTAGCTAAAGTAAAGTTAACTTTTGCTGGCATTTGCAATATGATCAATTTTCTCTTTTCAAATCACTTTTCAAATTTGACATGTATTTTACTGTAAGAGGCTAAAAATGATTTAGTAAAGTTCACAAATAACATCATTTAATCAAAAATTGAAGAAAAAATAAAAACTAGAATAATCGAAATGACAAATTTCCTGCCATAAATTGCCGCCTGCTTATGAATGATCAGTGGATTTTGTAGATGAACCTGTTAAAATTTTGACTCAAAATGGTTTATAATTTAAATCGAAATTTATCACGATTTCGTCACACCTTGTCTAGTTCTTTTTGATGAGTGACAATTCATAAGCAGCTCATGCTGTAGCATTTTAGTCTTGTTTACAAATGGAATCCACTTTTGAGACGGCAACTGTCCAGCCTTCCTTTGCACCTGCCACGGCTGCAATTCCAGTCACCAGTCGGCCAGCTATACGCGCATGCTGCACCAACCCAACAGCTGCTTCAAAGGCATTCATTTCTTGCAAAAAAGCTTTTTGAAACGACAGCAAAAACGGCATCAATTCTTTTTAACGAAATATACAACTCTAGTTACAATTTAGTGATTAGTGCGGGCTGCGGGGTGGGTTCTTATTTATGTTCTTATGCTTGCTGTCCTAGATGGATGCGATGGATGCTACAGGAGTTGTGTGCAGGTAAGTCGGCAGTGGTGGTGGTAAAAAGCGTGCCGAAAGAGTGGGAGCTGCGAAGTCTGGTGCGTGGGAGCTGGGGCCAGCGCTTAGCGGAGCTCAACATCTCCGTCGTCTTCGCCCTGGGGCTGGAGACCGGCACTGAGCAGGCCGCCATTGATTCCGAATCCCACCACAACCAGGACATTCTTCAAGCTTCATATAATGTCCTGCTTCAGTTTGATCTGCAGCCTGAGGCTAGCCAATTATCCGCATGGCCTACAGGACACATACGAAACGCAGACGAGAAAATCCTTCTCTGTCATCCACTGGTGGGGCAATCTGCTGCCCAACAACTGCACCCAGCCTTTGCCAGCATTTCTTCTGCTCATTGACAGGGACACTGTTATCCACCCTGCTAATTTGGCAGCCTTCTTGGTCCCTCTTTAATTCTCTCTTGTGCTTTCTTGCACTCTTGGATGGTGTCCAGACAAGACTGACTGGCTCAGCTTCCGCTGAGGCTATCCATGGACACTGCGCTGATGGGAGCAAGCCGATACGAGACCCCGCCAACAAGTACTACATCCCCGAGCGACTCTATCAGCCTTCCATCTATCCACGCTACTGCTCCGGCATGCGTTCTTCTTCTCTGGCCACGAACATTGGGAGTAGTGAGTGGGTAGCCTAGAACTTTTTAGTAGTGTACCGTTTATCGATGGAAATTCATAATTGACTAAGTTAGCTGATTGTCAACCCCGTAACCAAGTGATTGGAAAGTAGTGGTGAGGAGGAAAGGGAAGTTAGAGCGATCTAGGCTCTGGTTACATTCTGCCGACGAGTTTCGTGAGTCGGATGGCCCAGCTGGACTGGGACGAAAGCTGGGTGAAGGCCTTCTTCATCGACGACGCCTTGGTTTCTGGCATCGCCCCTGACTATCTCGGCGTACCACGATTGTGCCCACACATCCATTCACTTCTGCACTTCTATTGGCCCTTTCGTTGCAGGCATTCAGATGCCTTTGCCCGCTACCTACACCTCTACAATTCCAAAGCCACTGTCCTCCTGCACTTGCACGGGTAAGTTCTGGCTTTTTTCCTTCTTTTTCCAAAAGTGGTCACATGTTTTTGGTCAAAATCATGTGCAGACAATTTTGGCGCCCCCAGGTACTTGCCGCAAAATGTACTTTTTTAAAGGTGTCGCAGAATTACTATGCTAACATTATTTAAGCCGTAACCTTAAGTCCTTGGTGCTTCAACCTAAGCCCAATCCTTTTGGAGAAGAAGGTGTTTTGTGGCAAGTACCTGGCAGGAATTTTAAAGCAAATAATGGGGCGTTCAATTGGCAGGTGATCTAAGTGGATCATATATGATCAGTGGCGGATATAGAATTTTGGTTCGGGGGGGGAAATTTTTGGTCAAAATTTATATTAGACCAAATTAGACTCTGCGCGCGAAGCGCGCGGAAAATTTTTTTGACAAGATGTATCTAAAAGAGTGAAATTTTTCCCCTTCCGGAACGTTTGGGGGGGGGGAATTCCCCCCCCCCCCCCGAAATACGTTCGGGGGGGGAAACGTCCCCCTTTCCCCCCCCCCTATATCCGCCACTGTATATGATGCAGCAACGGTCATTGATTGTAGGTACGGGGAAGCTTCGATCGGCAGCCGCGAGGTGCAGGAAGTCGTCTGGCAGTTTTCATCCATTTTGTGGGCTGCTGGAGGAGCAAGGTTGGGAAGTTCCAAGGTGCATGGAGCAGGGCGGGAAGCCGAAGGCCAAAAAGCTGCTCCCCGTGCCCACGCTGGCCAGCGGGCTTCCCGGTGTCGGTCACTCTGCCCAAATATCCTGCAAGCTTCCCAAGCGCTGAGCTTCGCTTCGCCAGCTCACTCACTCCCGACTCGATCTCACCACCGAATCAGTCAATTGTGTTTTTGTCCGGCTTTTTTACGCATCAACTGGAACGTGCCTTTTTCGGATGAAATTTGTATTGGATGCAAACTCTGCATTGCATGACAATCGTTGGTGGAGTAGATGAAAGACATGGGACATAGAGGATAAACCAGTATATGTGGCGTAATCTGGAGTTTTTTGTTCACAGTCTTCCATTTAGGAAGCTAATTGAATTTCCTTCAGTGCTTTTGTGTAAGCCTCAATTGAAACGGAATCAGAGGCCACTGGGACACCATCGGATCAAGATCGCGAAAGATTGTAACTTTTAATCCGCATGTAAATACACGGAAAGTTCTGTGTACAATCTGAAAAGACAAAGTTGATTCCTTTCATTCTTCATTTTCGTACAGTGATTGAAATCATATAAAAGTCTTCAAAGGCTATGAACTCGGTGGAATGCCCAATTTGCCTGGAAGAATACCGGGAGCCCCGAGTTCTGCCCTGCGGTCACACCCTTTGCCTCCCTTGCCTCCAGGTTTCCTTCCTTCCACCGCCTGCCCTATTAACATCTTCCTGAAACCCGCAGAAGCTTGAAAAAGAATGTCCAGTCTGTCGCACTCCATTCCCTGCTGGCCAGCTGGAGAACTTCCCCACCAACTACGTTGTCCTAGAGGTGAGCCAATTTATGTCAGTTTCGTCTATTTTTCGTCTATTTTTCCACACCAGACAACCCAACATATCAACCATAAAAGTCTATTTTTCAATTAGCAAAACACTCAAAGCTCAATGTTCGGGTCATTGGTGAATTAGGGGGTGATCATGTTTCAGTTGGTGGCAGAGAAGGCTGCTAGAGCAGAGCGAGCAGCAGGAGAGCAGCGGAAACGCGTCTCCTGCCCCAGCTGCGGCAGCGGCGTCCTGCGACGGCGTTTGCGTCGCTGCCAGACTGACGAGGCCGTGGTCTGCGCGGACTGCGTCTTCGAGCACCACTCCGACCACACCACCGTCAACCACGCCGACTGGCTCAAGGTACCCTATATGCATCTGCTAGCCTCCCCTCCAGTAAAGGGCTTACTACCCCTACTACCCCTTTCCGCCTCTCACCAAGGAAACAAAGAAAAATGCTGAAGTCATTGAGAGTCCCTTTAGCCTATTAAAGACTTCAGTATTTTCGTTTGTTTCCTTGGTGAGAGGCGGAAAAGGGTAGTAGGAAGAATAAAGGCCCTGTCCCCTTACTAATTCGTACCTCTCCCGATACCTCAACAGCAAACAAGCAGTGCAGGAGGAAGTGAGCAAGGCGCTGGAGCATCAAGTAGGGGAGATGAAGGAGAAGCTGGTGGAGGCCAGGCAAAGCGTCCAAGACCTCAGCTTAGGCTTTCGATTCATGAAAGTTTGGACAGAGCTGGAGGTAGGGAGTGGTAATGAGGAGGAGTTGCAGGACCTGGATGGGGTGCTGAAGATGCTGATTGCCTTGATGGAGCCCTACAAGGTCCTGGCCAAAGCCCAGGTGGCCAAGAACTGTGCAGACGGCTCCTATCTCCTCCCGGCACAGAAGACACTGCCCAAGGCTAGCCTTCAATTATGAAAACTTCAAAAAAAAAAATTCATCATAGAAAATTGAATTCAAAATCAATTTGATAAATGTTAAGTGTTTTTTGACCAAATCTAGAATCTTGTTAGAATTTTTCCAAAAATCGTTTAATAAAATTCTTAAAAATTCAAAAAATCTATTTTTGAAGAAACTAGAAGAAGGGCTGCGGAAGCTGATTCATTCCTGCCTCGACGCGAACAGCTTCTACTGGCGTTCGCTGGAGCAGATTTCCGCGGATATGAAGGAGCTTCTGAGCATGGTAGGTTTTGAGCATCTGAAAGCTTCTGCCGCTAAGTCAAAATTGATATAGGACGAATGGGCTTTCGCCTTGGTGCCGCAGCAGAAAGGCGAGGCCCAGATTGGCTTCCAGTTCAACCCTCCCTTCGCTCAAGCCTGCTCCAAACTGGATAAGAAGGGTTGAGTGTTGTCGACAAATTTGGACGGGAGTAAAAGGTGGCTGGTTGGCAGTAACGGCAGCTTTGAGCGAGGCAGTGAATGGGCGTTCCTTTGCATCCGTTGGACTTCGCTTCGTGACAACTTCCAGCCAGACGAAGGCCAGTCAACGTCACAAGGCCCATTGCCGGTTTATCTAGTCCTCCATCTACTTAAACTGTTTTTTCAAACTCCTGCTTTCTAGCAAAGCCGTGTGCCAAGATGATTCTATTGCGAAAGAAATTGCAACCATACATTTGAAGTGATTGCGTTAGTGATCTAATTCTGCCATGTTTTTATCAAGTAAACGAATATTGGCATTCAAAATTCATTATTTTACGCTATAACAATCCTACAGAAAGTCGAATTTCAATTTTGCATGAAGGTTAAACTAGGTGCTGCCTGCTACCCATTCGCAATTTAAAAATAGCTATTCATTGCTGAAAATTAAAAGGGAGGGTATCAAAAATGACAGTGCCAGCAATTTGACTGAGTATTATTCTGAAGATAGTGGGCTAAAAGTGCATCGTGCAAGGCATATTAGCTTCTCCAGTGAACGGAATCATTAAATCAATCGAATTCTTTAGACGTTCGTGCCGTGATGGCACCAACTTCGAGCTATAGGCATTTATGTACAGTCATGGGTCGGCATCTTTAGTTACATGCAGTTGGCAGTAAGCGTAGGGTAAGAGCCAGTTCATACCTGCAAACTACACATGTTAAAAACACTCAAATCCAATGTTCTGTTGCATAAACTTGGGCTAGTAAAATTTGTTGCATACTGGAAGTTTCTTCAGGCCAATTCATTTTCAGTCCATGCTCAGACAAATTGATGGCAAATTGATTTCCGCAAAAACCTAACCGTCTGCTGGCTGGCAAATTGGCGATGGAAGTTTCCCGCATTCAAAGCACAGCAGCGACCTTCCTATCGCGTCAGCTTTGTTTTCAAACCCCAGTTGATGGGATAACTTTTTGTTGGCCATGCATTTGCTTCATCAGAACGAAAGATCAGGCGTATTCGGCAGAGACGAAGAAAATCAAATATGAAGGCAATGCCTTTGCTTCTCCTGGCTTTGTGCAGTGCGGTGGCGGGGGAAATGGAGGTGAGCGTGGTGGTGAATGAGAAGCTTTTTCGCTGCTTCCCTGTCAATGACACTCCCATCGAGCAGCAAGTCAACCTCCCTAGCACCAGCATAGTTGGCCATTTCGCTTCAGCTAGCCTTTCACTGGGAACCAGATTGGACTGAGAGCCACGGAATGAAGGAACCGCTACCTCCTATCCTGCCGCCAGTCCTCAAACCGAATGCCTCTCCCACAGCCACCTCAACCTCAACCCCATCCACTGCAACCCCATCACCTACAACGCCTGGCCAAAATTTCCACGACACCATTAGCGACATCCATGAAGAGCATCTCCATGCCCGCTGTCATGGTGTCCACGTCCACGTTCCGACTGAGGTAGGCAGGCTATATAGCTGCTAGTTGGGGCAGGTGATTGAGACTGGAGCGAGAGAGACTTGAAGGCACTGGCCTTGGCCATTGGCGAGATTGGGAACGGGAGTTGCGACCCGCTGAGCGAGAAGGCATCCGTGGACAACGACCCCAGCTACATCCCCTACTGCCTGGAAAGCCCAGAGTATCCGATGGCCTGTCTGTCCTAGGGCGGAGGAAGGAGCCTTGCCAGGTTTTTCCTTGCCTGCGAGGAGGAGCTGATGCCGAACATGTGGGGAAAAGGCTACATCACTCAAGCAAACTACGACTGCTTCCTTGGTTTGGCCTTGCCTGCCTAAAGCACCGATCCACACTGCCCTTTCAGAGTTGATGGCTCGGCTGCGAGCGATATTCGCCGCTAGCGGAGACCCCTGCTGGAACGTCCTCATTCCACCCGTTGTCACATGACTCATATAACAAATTTCACCTTCCTAGCCCCATCCTAAGCTATCGGGCCGCTTGGAAAAGTTTGAGCCATGTTTTTGTTCCGGGGATTCTGCTCTATGCAGAGAGAGGAAAGGAGCAACTGATCGGCTGACGCCTGACGGGGAAAATAGCGGCATTAAAACCTTTAGTGCTACAGCATATGAGAATGGTCAAATCAGTCTTCAGCGCTTGTTAACCACGGAATCAGAAAACAGGGGCCAATTCGGCAAGAATTGGTCAGTGTCGCTTAAGAAGCATATTCTGATAGACTTGAGACATACTGAAAGGTGATGGTCAGTTTCAAAAATCAAAGTTGTCACAATTTAAATGTCTTTGTTGGAGAGAAATGGCCCATTTTGTAACATGCACTTTTTTGGGGCCTTCAAACCTGGAATTTCAGTTTTTCAAAAATTTTGTTTCAGATATTTTGCATTAGTAAAAACTATTTTATATCAATCGAAAGGTAATTTTATGACAAAAATGATAATGCATTCAAATTTATGTTCTTACTTTGAAAAAAACCAAAAATTCAAAAAATCGCAAATTTCGAATTTTCAAATTATGCACCAAAAAGTCATTTGCATTAAGACAACTTCGATTTTTGGAACTGACCATCATTATTTTGAGTATATCTGATTCTGCTTCTTAAGTACTGGACACGCAGTTTCGTGTCGGGGTCGGTGTTTTCCAACACGCAACTGACCCAAATTCGGCAACAACGTGTCAATGTTTTTGGTCAACACGAACCTGCATGTTTTGCGAACATGCTCCCTACCAGGGTCAGACAGACGCACGTTTTAGGTGACAAATTTATCGTTGTTTTACAATGATAAATGTCCCGAAAATGTTATTGCCAGTAAATTTCTGACAAAGAATATAATTTTGATGTTATTTTTTAGGCAAAATAAACACAAAACTTCATATTAAATCAAAACTGATTGGATTAAATTTCTTTTTCAGGATGTTTAGGAAAGGACGGGAGGGAAAGAGGGAAGAGAGGAGACGGGAGGGAAGGGAAGGACTGGATAGAAGGACAAAGGGAAGGATGGGAGGGAAGGACAGGAGGGAAGGGGAAGGACCGGAGGGAAGGGAAGGACGGGAGGGAAGGAAAGGACAGGAGGGAAGGAAAGGACGGGAGGGAAGCAAAGTACGGGAGGGTAGGAAAGGACGGGAGGGGAAGGGAAGGATGGGAGGGAAGGAAAGGACGGGAGGGAAGGAAAGTACAGGGAGGGAAGAGAAAAGGACAGGAAGGGGAAGGAAAGGACGGGAGGGAAGGAAAGGACGGGGGGAAGGAAAGGACGGGAGGGAAGGACGAGAGGGGAAGGGAATGACGGGGGAGGGAAGGATGGGAGGGGAAGGAAAGGACGGGAGGGAAGGAAACAGGACGGGGGGAAGGAAAAGACAGGAAGGAAGGGAAGGAGCAGGAAGGAAGGGAAGGACCAGGAGGGATGAGGGATGGGAGGGTGAGCCAGAAATAACTATCTGGAAGGCTAAAAAATGCGTAATAATAAAAGTTGGTAGCTGAGTTTGCTTTTCAGCTGCCGACTCTGCTGGAAGGTTAAAAATGCCTAAAAAGAAATTGAGATCTGATTGCTGCTGCTACAGGCTGCCATCAAAGTTTGGAAGGATATTCTAGTCCCTTTCATATTTGCACTATGGTTG
>JASANA010011135.1:0-33240 GCA_030248095.1 Ptycholaimellus sp. GST1_10
CACACCATCTATTATAATACATAATAAACTCATTTATCTATGGTGCAAGACATAGAGCATTCGGCAAGAACCAACCGGCAATCGAGATTGAAGAGCGGGTGTACGAAGCTGCTGCATGGCAGGGCGTGGGAGGATGGACGAGGTTCGGACTGGCGCCGGCGGTTGGACGGGCACCAGCGTTCGCGGCTTTGGCCACAGCCACTGGTTCACCTGCACCCAATCTCTTCTTTGCCCACTTCATACTTTTCTATATTGATCCTTGGGTCTTTCTCTAACTGCCGTGCTCATAGTTTGGCATTAGGTAGGTGTCTCTGTAACTGAGCATTCAAGCGATAGCTCTGAATCCACTGGCTTCACTAGCCTGGGTTAAAAAGAATTTGAAAAAATCACAATCAGAGCACACCAAAGGCCTACTGTCCATGGCTTTCAGCTTTCCTACTTGGTCTCCTGACGTTTCATTGACTAATTAAAAGTGCACGTTTAGAACAATTGTTTCAATTTCTGCTTAATCTCCATTTCTGTCAGGTTTCAATTAAGAAGCATGACTCACCGCAAGTTCATCACCCTCTTTCGGCTGAAACCAGCGACGCTGCTGCCAGCGGGTGTTGCCTGGTTGCTGCTTGCAGAGCTTCAAATGCTCCGCCATCGTCCCTGCATCCAACGTCCTTCCTATCACAATCGAGGAGTGAAGGAAGGGGACCTTTGCGCTGGAATCCGAGATGGCAGAGTGGGCAGGGAGCTGGCTCCAGGGGAAGCTCGTCCAGCATTTTCAACTGGTGCTTCTCCAAGTAGTGCTGGCCCACCGCTGTCGCGTCCAGGGACCAGAATTTGCACATCCCACACGAGAGGCGCTCTGCAAATTGGAAGTGGCTAGGCTAAGTTGAGGATTTTACTAGATTTTGGAGGTGATCAGGTTTGTGGGAATTTGCGAAAGTAATGATTACTAGCTGGATATTTCGGGATCCTGAACTTCAAAGCATTCAGTAATGTAATTTACTGTTGCACGTCAGTCTCACGCACATACTCGCATCTCTCTTGAATTGAGGAGTCAAGGTATCGCCGAGATTCTTCTGATAGATCGCAAATTCAGATTAATCTCATATTTCTCGGTATTAAACTACAATCCTAGGTGATACATCGCTATCCTCGGCAGCGAAAATAGATTTAACTGTATACGCGAGTAATTCATTAACCAACTACTTCACCACTAAAGGTTACTCTGAATTTTTAGTCAAGTGTCACTGATCTAACTCGACCGCCATTCAGATTTTAAGTATTCCATTTTGGTCTGTGCCTCGATTTTGTAGGAGCAGCTTTGACACTGCACAATTTGAGCACTATTCGCAAAGTTAACTTTGCGTCCCACCAATTGCCTAGCCTGACTTCCTAACCTTATTTAATGCTTAAGAGCCACTTTATATAAGGCTTTAAAAGTCGCTGGAAAAGTTGATTTTCCTTAAATTTTTTGTTTTCAAACAAACATATTAGGTGAATAGAGCAGAATTTTGTGATCTCTATGCCGATTACTACATCGATTTTAAACCTTCCTGGACCAAGTTATAGACGAAAACGTGAAATGAGTAAATTTAGTTTTGAAATTTTCTAATATTTGAATGCAAGACACATTCTGGTTAACCAAATCAGAAAAACCCAAAATTTTACATACGTTTTTGATATCGTTCAATAGCTAATATATCGCTCTTAATGGTGCCATAGTTTGTTTGATAAGTTTTTACCAATACTGGTCAGAAAAATGAGTTCATATTCCAAAATCGCAAAATTGGAAGTTTCTAACAAGGTATTCTCGGCGGTTGCCAAGATGCGCGGCCTCACCTCAAGACACCACCTAGATGAAAATGCATGCCAAAATTCAACAGATTTCAGTGAATTATACATGTTTCGATTTTTGAAACATCAAGATTTTGGCTTCTTCTTAAATCAAGAAATACTAATTATTTCAAAAATTCATTTTGCCAGCTTTAAGATATTACTTTCACGGACGTACATACCAAAAATCAGCTAATTTCATTGAAAAACCATGGACTTATGAATGTTCAAATTTTTGAAACATCAAGATTTTGGGTTTTTGACTATAAATCAATAAATAAAATTTCGTCTGGCCAGCTTCAAGATATAACTTAGACGGACGTACCTGCCAAAATTCAACAAAATTCATTGAAAAACCAGTGATTTACGATTTTTCGTATTTTGAAACATCAAAAAATTGAGTTTTGGGTAAAAATCAAAAAATTTCGCAAAGCCCTAATAATGGTGCCAAGGCATCATCAAGGCGGACTCTCATACAAAATTTCAGCCACTTTCATGGAAAAACCAGTGATTTACGATTTTTAGTGTTTTGAAACATCAAAAAATTGAGTTTTGGGCGAAAATCAAAAAATTACGTCAAGCCCAAAAAATGGCCTGGAGATACCACCCAGGCGGACATTCATGCAAAAAATCAGCCAATTTGGTTGAAAAACCGCGGAGGCCGGGACAGAGACAGACATATATATATATATACTAGTAATATTGGTCAGTGGCCACGCTCCGCGCGGCCACCGTTATAATAAAACAATCAATTAGTAACATGAAAAAGTAATCTGACACGATCTTAACAGCAAAAATAAAAAAAACATGACTCAATATGAAGTTTATGACCGCATTTCTCAGCCAATATTCCAAACATTTGATAGTACATAAAACAATAATGAATTTGACATTTGTTCTGTCACCCAAAAACTAAGCCTCATAATTCGAAAATATCATTTTATCTAAAATGTTTAGGAATTCATGCCATTCCATAATAAACCTTTAGGTTATAGTTCTTGGAGCTATTCTAAGCCCTGTCTCGACCTCTAAAAAGAATTACTTAATGCATCATAAACACATCAGGCTCCTGGGTAGGCCAAAAATCGAAAAAGTGGCTTCAGTCAATCCATGTTTTTTCACATATTTTAGTAAAAGCTTTGAAAACTAAAAAATGGATTTTAAGCAGAACTGTTGAAGCTTTAATTTAAAAAAAAGTCCGACAGAAAAAGTTAAAAATTGGAGGAGTTATGAAGTTTCAAAGTCGAAAAATGCCCAAAAATGCCAAAAATGCGCACGTTTTAGATTATTTCATATTTTCAACATTACCCATGCACAGCGCGCCCCAAAAATTATTGAATAATATGTCAAGACTGGTTCATAGAGCTATCATATGCCAAGATAACTAAAGAATCCAGGTGGCGCCGAGGCACCCCCCAAAATGGCATCACGCGTATTATATAAGATATGCGGACAGACGGACGCAAAAATGGGGTAACTGGTTAAGCTGGCCTTGGCCGCCCGCCGCTTCGGGCAGGGCGCCAGAGCTCCTCCGGCCTCCGGGCACGGGTGCTACGGCCCCTACGCTTCGCCTAGCATACTTCGTATGCTAGGCTACGCTCCGGGGCCTCCGCACCCATGCCCTCCGGCCTCCGGAGCTCTGACTGCCCTGCCCTCCGCGGCAGGCGGCCTTCGGCCGCGCAAAAATAGCACATTATGTGATAAATCTCAAAAACGATGTTTAAAATGTATCAATTTTCCGTTCTGACGTTTTTCCGCAGGTTCTTAGCTTCATTTTGGTACCCATAACATTACACAACTCGATAAAGAAATCAAACCACAAATCAATCTTTGTTGCCAACTTTACATTTGAGCCTATGTTATAACATAGGACCTTTTTTTAATGAAGAAAAAATCTCACTAAAAAACTTATCACGTTTTACTGGTTCAAGTCTGCCATAAATCCTCTTCAGACTATTTCAGCCTACCCCTTAGCTTGGTATTCATGCAAAAATATTGATTGTTTTTCCATTAGTTTTGAAATTGGAGTCCCAAAGATCATGGCAAGTCCAGATTTGGTCCTATGTTATAACATAGGTCAAAAATGCCCAAAAAAATTTTTGCTTTAAAAATTGAAGCAAATGTCCTAAAATGAAAGTCCTGACTCGAATACATCCAAAAATGTTAGTTTTTTTTTCAATTGGCTTCAATAAATGTTAAAAAATGGACTAGCAAAAAATACTAATTTTTGGCCAAAATTGAGCCTTAACGGACACTGTAGGGATCTCTTTTTTTCTTAGGTTTCCACACAAAAAGCACATTTTTAGGTGTATTCGAGTCAGGACTTTCATTTCAGGACACTTGCTTCAATTTTTAAAGCAAAAAATTTTTTGGGCATTTTTGACCTATGTTATAACATAGGACCAAATCTGGACTTGCCATGATCTTTGGGACTCCAATTTCAAAACTAATGGAAAAACAATCAATATTTTTGCATGAATACCAAGCTAAGGGGTAGGCTGAAATAGTCTGAAGAGGATTTATGGCAGACTTGAACCAGTAAAACGTGATAAGTTTTTTAGTGAGATTTTTTCTTCATTAAAAAAAGGTCCTATGTTATAACATAGGCTCAAATGTAAAGTTGGCAACAAAGATTGATTTGTGGTTTGATTTCTTTATCGAGTTGTGCAATGTTATGGGTACCAAAATGAAGCTAAGAACCTGCGGAAAAACGTCAGAACGGAAAATTGATACATTTTAAACATCGTTTTTGAGATTTATCACGTAATGTGCTATTTTTAGAAACTTCCAATTTTGCGATTTTGAAATATGAACTCATTTTTCTGACCAGTATTGGTAGAAACTTATCAAACAAACTATGGCACCATTTAGAGCGATTTATTAGCTATCGAACGATATCAAAAACGTATGTAAAATTTTGGATTTTTCTGATTTGGTTAACCAAAATGTGTCTTGCATTCAAATATTAGAAAATTTCAAAACTAAATTTACTCATTTCACGTTTTCGTCCATAACTTGGTCCAGGAAGGTTTAAAATCGATGTAGTAATCGGCATAGAGATCACAAAAGTCTGCTCTATTCACCTAGTAGATTCGTCAAAAATGACCCAAAAAAACTTTTCCAGCTGATTATACCATTTGTCTAAAGGCTTATATATAACCCCTCTTAAATTTGCACAACAAGAATCAAAATGAATCATTTTGATGACACATCTTCCGTAGAACTATTGAACCCACTAATTTAACCCTTTTTACTAAATACAGTTGAAACATCCTATCCTGGATGTAGGCATGTAGGCAGGCAGGCCAACCGGTGTCCGGGCTACGATGGAGGTGCTGGCGATGGTGGGCGAGTGCGGCGTTGGTGTGGGCGGCGAATTGGCATCCTGGCTGAGGGCAGATGCGCCAGTGGGTGCCCAGATGGGCCACCTCCGCTCGCGCTCTGTCCAGGTGGGGTCGCAGGGTTCGCGCCAGCTCTTCTGTCTGCAGGCAAACATATTTGAGCGCAATTTCCAGCAAGCCATGAAAGAGGAAGGAAATTGGCACAATTTACAGCTGCTTTGGGGCAAAAATATAAATGAATGCGAAAAGGTGTTTTGGCTGAGTTTAGGCGAGCGAGAAATTCTGCAAAGGTATATGGATAACAAAAGGCTGTTGTTGGCCATAAGTTTTACAGAAATGGCATGCATGATGTCTGAAAAAGGGTTATGACTGAAGAGTAGGTTGGGAACCTGCTCGGGGTTGATTTCGTTTGGAAGGTTCTTCTTGTGCACAAAGTCGGTGTACATGCGGCGCTGGACCACAGACAGGCCGACATCGTGCAGGACCTTCGTGAAGGCAGGCGCCGGGTGCTTCAGACGGAAATCCGCCTTGCGACTGCAACCTACCCTTTTTCCTCCCTCCGTAAAATTTCAGACATCTTTTGATGGCCTCATTTGTATCGTTCGAATATTCTAGAACATCGGAGGTAAAGGGAAATGGGAACGCAAGCTCGGCGGCAGGGTCGGGGGCGGGTGGTTCTGAGAGGAGGCGGTCGCGAAGATCGGCGATGGACTCCTTGGGAGTGTAGGCCGCCGCCAGTGGGACAACATCTGAAGGAGGTATGAACACCTGCTCCGGCAGCTGCAGATTCGACTCCTGCAACTCTGCTGCTCATAAAGCCACAGACTTTTGTGTTCAAACTCCGAAGCATTTGCAGAAGCAGAGCAATTAGGCTGAGATGTCAAAAATCCTGTCTATATGCCATCTGTTTCCAGGATTCAAAGCAGTGATGTTAAGCTGGGAAATTATGGCCAACTTGAAAAGATTCCGCATATAAAATTTGCTACTGGAAAAGATAAGATTAGATAAGATAAAAGATTTAATTTTCAACTTTTTTCATTTTTTGCTCGTTTTTGGTTATTTTCTTGCTCATGACGCTTTTGAATGCTTTGAAACAGCTCCCTAAGGGACCAGATAATAAAATTTGCAACAAAATTGCAAAGAAAGTCTAAAAATTTTCAAAAAAAATTTTGAGCAAAAATTATTCAAAAAAATTATGAAAAAAAAAATTTTTAAACAAAAATTTTTTAAAAAATTTTTGCAAAACTGCATTAAAAAGCCTTTCACTTAGCCATTGTACAGCAAAATATTGAACCAAAATCACTAGAAGATATCGCAGATACCCGATAACTGGAAATATATCTGTTTCCAGTTTGGGAGATGCTCCTGGAAAAGATTTCGCGGATAAAAAAAGTCAAAAAACGTTTCCGATACGACTAACCCGATAAGAAACTAGATATAAATCTTTTTTCCAGTAACATCACTGATTCAAAGGCAATCGATTGCACGGTTCTTTAGAATGATAAGTAAGAGCCTAGAAAAGAACCGATAGCAGGCGGGCGATAAGCTGAGGCTGGGCCTGGCGGAACTCCTGGAGGATCCCCTGGAGGATGGGCAGAAGGGCGAAGTCCGTCTCCACGTGAGCTCCGATGGCGCGCAGGGTGTCCAGACGCTGAAGCAGTTGGTTGCGCACTGACTCTGCCTGGTTGCCCAGCTCCTCGTCTGCCGCTCCGTTCATGCTTGACGGCTCTGGGGCCACGGGAGGACCTATCAGAAAATTTTCTGTGAACCCTTGCAGCGAAACAAATCTCTTGCTACTTCTTTGGAGAGGGTTCGGATATTTCGCTCTAGAAAATTAGTTCGCTTTATGTTTCAATGTTTCACTGGTTACAAGTAATTAGACTTCCCTGGTAATTACGCACTCCTAAAATCCTTCTAAAAATCTTTAAGAGGCAGTTTGTGAGACGATTCAGAGGGGGTATTCCACTTACCAAAAATCGAAGGTTTGACTTGGGAATCATGATCAGGCCATGGTTTTAGGCCATTTAGTTGTGATCTCAGCCCAACCAACCCTGGCCCAAAATATGGCTTATTTGCTAAGAAATGATCATTTTTCTAACACCTACTTTTTTGACCTCTGGATGACCTAAAAATCAGTTTTTGGCCAATTTCAACCAACATTTTTTGACCAACCCTAGATTTTTATATATCAATCGAACCGCAAAACTACAAAAAAAATCATGGTGACAATGATTTGTTGCAAAAGAAAAATTTTTTCAATTGATTTTTCAAAAAACCGATTTTCGCATTTTTCAATTTTTGGCACAAAAAAACTGATTTCTAAAAACGATCAAACAATTCAAGGTTGAGACCTAGCCTATCTTTTTATTCACATTCTTGCCGTCATTTTGGTATACAACACTTTAAAAACGGCGATGTCACAGCCGGAAAATTTTTTGATTGAAAATTGCCAGTCCGAATTTGGCCCTATGTTATAACATAGGCAGAAAATGGCTGGAAAAATTTTTTTCTTAAAATTCGAATTTTTTGGCATGAAATGTTCCATTGGGACCCCCTTCACCCCGCTGTGTAATTTGTTTCCCCAGAATTAGTCTCAATCTGCTCAAACTGAGATGACCTTTTTCCTATGCTTTAACATAGGGACAAAGGCTTTCTATGCTATAACATAGGAAAAAGGTCATCTCAGTTTGAGCAGATTGAGACTAATTCTGGGGAAACAAATTATACAGCGGGGTGAAGGGGGTCCCAATGAAACATTTCATGCCAAAAAATTCGAATTTTAAGAAAAAAATTTTTCCAGCCATTTTCTGCCTATGTTATAACATAGGGCCAAATTCGGACTGGCAATATTCAATCAAAAAATTTTCCGACTGTTATATTGCCATTTGGAAAATGTTGCATACCAGAATGACGGCAAGAATGTGAATAAAAATATAGGCTAGGTCACATCCTTTAATGTTTTGATCATTTTTAGAAATAAGTTTTTTTGTGCAAAAAATTGCAAAATGCGAAAATCGGTTTTTTGAAAAATCAATTGAAAAAATTTTTCTTTTGCAACAAATCATTGTCACCATGAATTTTGTTGTAGTTTTGCGGTTCGATTGATATATAAAAATCTATGGTTGGTCAAAAAATGTTGGTTGAAATTGGCCAAAAACTGATTTTTAGGTCATCCAGAGGTCAAAAAAGTAGGTGTTAGAAAAATGATCATTTCTTAGTAAATAAGCCATATTTTGGGCCAGGGTTGGTTGGGCTGAGATCACAACTAAATGGCCTAAAACCATGGCCTGATCATGATTCCCAACTCAAACCTTCGATTTTTGGTAAGTGGAATACCCCTTCTATAATGTCTCTCAATCCTCTTGCAAACTGCCTCTTAAAAAACTCATAAAAGTCGGGGTTGGCTGTTTTATTCGAAAACTGGCAATTTTTTACTATTAGTACATTTACTCAAGCCTAAGCCTACGCTTCAAGTCCATGCCACAAAAATGCAGCAGTCTTACCCTGTGCCGGCTGCGAAGCACTGGCCTGGGGCTCCAGCTGTGGCGGGGGGTCGGAGTCCAGGGTGATGGTGGCCGGAGAGGTGGACGGTGGAGCCGTGGCCCCAGCCAAGGGGCTCTTGTCCGCCGAGCCCATCGCCCCGCCGCTGCTCGACTTCGCCGGACTCTCCGCGCCCGACGATTCCTGCAAGCTCATCTAGCCTCTCAGCAGGTGGGAGCAATTCGCGAGGGTGATAGGAAAGATGGGAGGAGTGGGTAGGAGAGGTGTTATGAGAGGATATTACAGGCTGACTGCTGAGCTGAGGACTGTCGGGTAGACTGTCCAGCTCCATCAGATCGAACGCCGACTGGCCGGACATTTTGGAGAGACCTATAAAAGCGAGATTCAGTTTAGCTTGGGAAAAAGGTGACAGGGAGGTCGGAGGAATAATTTTGGGCGGAAAACTCAAAAGGTTGCCAGCTGCACTTATTGCAGTTCTTCTGTAAACATACGGCCGATATATTGCTTCAAACTGGTGCTGCTGTAAACTGGGAGTCAACATTGTCAGGTTTCAAACCCCCTGCATTAAAAAGCCCAAACGCCCCCTTGCGTTTGAGGGCTCTTCAAAAGGGGTAGGTACGAAAGCCAGCCCCTACAGCGTGTACGCATTTTCCCCCACACTCCATGCACCCCGTAACCGCCACGTAGGCATATTGATTTCCCACATCAAAACTGCACAAAAGCCCAGCAATATTCGCAATATCACTCTAAGCAAGTCGTTCCAAACCTTAGAGCTGGGTTCAAGGCTGGCGCCAAACGCAGCTGAAGAGGCGATTGGAGGGTACGGGTAGAAGCGCAGGGGTTAGGAGGGAAGGCGGAATAGTGGCGGACTCTGACCCCCCCTTTCCTCATCCCCCATTTTTCCCTGGCCTTTGGGAATGGCTGACTGCAGACGTACATGTTGAGAGGGTAGGTACGTGACTGACTCGTGTAGGGTGGCACTACAAATGGCGTTTTTCAGTCTGCCCGGTTTAAAATTCATGAATGCAAAATATGGGGCCTGACTCTTTCAGTGACTTGTAATTGTGGAAATTGTTGATTAAAAAACCGCTTGAGCTCGGCAAAAATAATATGTTTTACACTGGTCAGAACGATTGTAAAAAACCCCAAAGAAAAATAAAAAAATTTTGCTTGCTTTAACGCTATTTTAACGATAGCTGGAATTTGCCAGATGTAAAAATAAGGAACATGCAGTAATCTGAGTTAGTTATTGACAACAAACGATTATGTTAGGTTGACAAAATGAACACAAATTGTGTCCATATTTTTCTCACAAATTTGAAAAATTAAGGTATAAACTGTTATTGAAAACTACATCTGGATTTATTAGATAGCCAATTAGGTATTGCTCCAGAAATTTATCAAGTTCTTCAAAAAGTTGTTAAATTTTTTTAGTTTTAAAACCAATTTTATTCCATTTTTTTTATAAATTTAGTTAAAGAAAAAGAATTGAATGGAAAAAACTCCATAATTGAGACTCAGCACATTTGCCTTGCTGTCTTTTTACATACGGTCTCCAATTAAACGCAAACTCCAACATTTAATTCATGGTAAATCCCTTCCATAAATCTCCATCTTTACCAAAGCACTCCTGGAATCCGCGACGAATGGCAGTCTCATTCGCTTCTTTGTCGTGCAGCGAAATTCCCGCCCCACTACAGTCCCTCCATCCATTAAATGTCACATCGTCCCAAAAATGTCAACCTGCAAGCCTGTAAAGTCTTCTGATGTCGCTGAACACTGCCTTTTTGTGACTGACGCTTGCCGCAACCAGCACAGGCAAAAGGACGCAGCTTCAGGCATGCCACTATGTGATCAACGCAATGGCTCCTG
Organism: Ptycholaimellus sp. GST1_10; assembly: GCA_030248095.1. NCBI lineage: Eukaryota > Metazoa > Nematoda > Chromadorea > Chromadorida > Chromadoridae > Ptycholaimellus > Ptycholaimellus sp. GST1_10. Next base: position 10,542 of record JASANA010011135.1, read on the forward strand.
CTGCTGCAATGGGACCCACAATTTTCGAACACATTTGAGCGAAAAACCCTGATTTTACATTCTTGAAGAGCTCACAGTGCTGTTGCAGCGAAGGCAGGTTGAGGTTTCCTGGCAGGAGATTGCGGGAGTAGCCCAACTTGGCTCATTCACTTCCAGCCACCTTGCCTTTTCCACCGCCATTTCCTCCTCACCCGTTTTTGATACTGCTAATCTTTCTTTCTTCACAACGTATTGCGCAAGACTGTCCCTGGTTTCTTCCGTCGCCCAGAAATCCTTCCCTCCTTCAGCTGGGAATGTTTTGAGAGCTTCAGTTGGCAGTTGCAGTTGAACTGAGGGGTGCTGGAGTAGGGTAGAGTGGAGGGCAGCTTGAGAGGCTGACAAGGAACTGAAGCGGCAGCTGGAGCAGACCCATCGGGGAGAGGCAGTCAGACTGCCCAAATGGTGCTGGAGAAAGTGTAAGGTGAGCCTATATCCAGCTGTGGGACAAAGGGAGCAGCGCTTTGAAATGTTGATGAAATGAAGCCTTCAGCGGTTGATGTTTCAGATTGTTGGCTGACTGTTGTGTAGATTGTAAATTGCCGATCGTCGCACTATACGCCCTGGAAATCATCCAATACAACCGCCCTAAGGTGAACCGGTAGTTTCTAGAACAGCTCAGCCGAGAATTTTCTGAATTCGCATGCCGCCATTCTGGCTAATCAGTTGCAATCTGCGATCCAAATGGCCTCAACGCAAAATGCACCCTACTGGAATCCAAGTCCCAAAATATAATTCCCATCTCAAAAAAGTCATTTGTGTAGTGACCATCTGTTATTGACTGACCTCTTCTCAACACTTCCATTGTGATTTAGTGTTCCAAGCTTGCCGAAGAAAACATTCATCTATTCATAACAGCTATTTATTCATTCATAACTTTCGTGCCAGATCTCAGTTTTGATTCGCCAGATTTTGTTCATTCCCACAGTCTTGTAGCTTTACAGGCATCCTTTGCTGACAAAGAAAAATTGAACAACAATAGGTAACCAAAATTATGTAGCGTTGAATAGACTCGAAGACTGTTTCAAAAAAGTTTTATACCATTTAAGCCTTGACCTTAATAATTCCTCCTGTGCTTGCACTCTATGGAATGCCGAATGTCTTGACAAACAATGCTTGTTTTAAACGCATTTTCGGTGCACCCAGTAATCCTAGATAAATCCACAGAAGCCTTTCCATTTACTGCTGTCAATGTTGAAGCAGTTGAAAAATCCTACGCGAACGGCGGCTTCGTCCTGGATTCGATTTTGAAGAATAGTTTCAGCGCCCCTCAATTTTTTGTTATTTTCTTTAGAAACAGACACTATGGTTACCTGCACTGCTGGTTGTGTTTCTGGTGGGTCTGAGCGACGACTTTTTGCGAGAATTTGTTGCCGCAGCCTGCGCATTGAAACGGCAGGAGCTTGTAGCAGGATATGATATGGTTCTCCAAGCGCTGCGCCCTGCTGGCAAGACTAAAATTTTGAGCGACACTCTTCAAAAATAAACTATCAGAACTTTTTTGACACGACGAGTGGCTTGCTGCAGCGGAGACAGGTCATTGTTTCTTCTCCAAGCTTTTCATCGCCTGTTTGATAGCCTATTTTGGTGGCCGTTTTGGGAGATGGGAAATCTTGATGCTCAATTTCTCGTATGCCAAACCTTTGTGCTCCTTGGCTCTCAACCTCTGTCATTGCGAATATTGAACCAGACGACTTCAGCTCAATTGTAGTGTAATTGGGCAAGATTGGCAGGGGAAGTCTGAGGACAGCGAGTTTGTGTTGCAAAATCAAAACGTGGAGAACAATGCTGGAAGGATGGGTGTCAGAAAAATCGCAGTCATTGCAGCGCCATCGCGGGGTTGTTGCCAGATTTCCCAGGTGGACCCGAGCAGCGTGCATTGGCCATTCTGAGGCATTCAAGCTCAGCAAGCATTGGGAGCAATCCATTGATTTTCTGTTAAATTTTGCAAAAAAATGATTTAAATGGGTTTTCATGGACTTGTTTTGCGTAAACAGTCCGAAAGGAGTTTGATTTAAGTTTCAGGTAACTTTGGTTACATAAACAAATTTTGAGTTATAATTTTTCAGACTTCAATAAAATCTTCTTTGGAATCGAAATTAAGAAAGAGGGGTCAAAGTTCGATCCAATGGGGCAAATGTAGAATGGTACTAGAATCCACTTATTTAGAGACCCCCAAAGTTTGGGGGTCAAAGGCCGATCCCAGAGGCAGTGCAATACTGGGCCAACCCGCGGCAGAAGGGAAGCAAGCCTCCACATTCCGCCTGTTCACAAAAATCTGATAATCTCATTGTCCCCAATAGGGGACGTATCAGAGATTAAGCTGATAAGAACAGATACTACACTTTGATCTTAGCCAAAAGGCCGAGAAGCGATGCCTTCGTTTGCTCTTTCCTCTTTCTTATTCTCTCTTGACCACCTCATGCCCTTCAGTAGGAATTAGAAATGCGCAGTTGCATTGTTTAGTCACCTTGTCCCTTCTTCTATGTACACAGCACAGACCCCCAAAAAGAGACCTTTCGTTCAATTGAGCATTCAAAATATAAAAAGCTTTCTGTCCCAAATTGCTTGTGAAATTGATTGAATCTTTTATTGCTGCTCATCAAGAACAACTGGACTGCAACTTAAGTATAGATAACAACTTTGATGGATAATAGACTGGAAAGTTTCTGCCACGTGTCGAAACATAGTTTTGGCTATTGAATCAGTGGCCTAATAGTTGCAAAACATTCTCAACTGCCCCTAGTTTCACTCAGTAACAACTTTATTAGAACAATGCTCAATTCGTTTTCTTAGTAAAGGGAGCGGCGGCCTTTTTTGAGGTGGAGATATGTTTTCAAACTTCCACTGGTGTTTACGCCCAATGCACAGAGCACTGAGCGTTTTCCAAAGAATATTCAGGGCTCTCAGCCGCTCTGTGCAGAGGGCGAGACTGGTTGTACCTGAATACGTTGGGTAATAACCAACAAATGAGACGCGCCCTTTCAATTTGTCTGCTCCCTCCAACTCTCCTCCCCTAAGTTCTCCTGCTTCTTCTCGCCACTCATTGACCTCGCCGTTCAAAGAGGACGTGTGCAAGAAGTGATCAGGGCGCCATCTAGCGTCGCCAGAACTTCCTGGAGTTGAGCCAATGTTTTCAGCCGACCGCTTGGTGGCGCTGTCATCGACTCTAGAGACCACTGTGCCTTCAGTACAAAGCGGAATCAATAAGAAACGAGTGTTTGTAGGGCATACTAAGGCTCGAGAGGTTCTGCTTGATGTATATAGGGAAAGGGAGAGATGGGTTCGTTGGTTATTACCCAACGTATTCAGGTACAACCAGTCTCGCCCTCTATCCAGAGCGGCTGAGAGCCCTGAATATTCTTTGGAAAACGCTCAGTGCTCTATGCATTGGGCGTATTGATAAAACGAATTCGGAGCTATTGCAGAGCCATTGAGGATGGCTGGCAAATGGTCCAAAGTTCATGCCGGGTAAATGTACTTGCAGTTGAAAGGCGGGTAGTTGGACAGATAGCATTTCATTTTATGCTTTTTACAATTTTATTTTCAGCACCGATCGCATCCAATTTGGAATAACATTTAAGAGTTTTTCGAAAAAATAAAATAGTGAAATACGGGATGAAATACGGAGAGCCAATTCTGCGAGCAAATAAATTTTATTACTGATCAGACCACCAGCTTAGCAAACACCTACAGGGTGTTCAGGATACCAGGAAACGCCTGACTTTGAAGGGCTATAAAATGATTTCTAGTGCCTGTGGGAATCTCATTCCAATGAGAGAGTAAAATTTGAACTTTTGTTAATATTTCCACAAAAGAATGAAGAGAAAAACCAAAAATTGTGCTCACACCTTAGTTTAAAAAATTGGAACCCAAAAATGGAGCTGTCAAATTTTGAATGGAACTGATTGCGAGAAGCTGGGCTGCTTGGCCGGCCATGAGCAGGACGCCCAGGCGCTGCTCCCCCTCTTCAACACAGGGGAACCAAGAGCATCTGCCAGTTGGACCACCTTGCCCCTGTGTTGAAGAGGGGGAGCAGCGCCTGGGCGTCCTGCTCATGGCCGGCCAAGCAGCCCAGCTTCTCCCAATCAGTTCCATTCAAAATTTGACAGCTCCATTTTTGGGTTCCAATTTTCTAAACTATGGTGTGAGCCCATTTTTTGGTTTTTCTCTTCATTCTTTTGTGGAAATATTAACAAAAGTTCAAATTTTACTCTCTTATTGGAATGAGATTCCCAGAGGCACTAGAAATCATTTTATAGCCCTTCAAAGTCAGGCGTTTCCTGGTATCCTGAACACCCTGTAGAATTTTGTCTCTGTTCCAAGTGGTGTAGCTCAATCGATTTGGAAAGGCTTCTCGTGGCCCAAGTGTGCTAGGAAGAAAGGGCAACGGCATGCCTTAGCAACAAAAGGTCTCATCGCGGCCCAGCCCCATTGGACCACGCAAAAGCTTTGCTTGGAATAGAGAGTTGAGAGAGAAATAGACAGTTAAGGCAGAGGACTAAGAGGCACTCAGAAGCCACTGCTCCAATGAACTGCACTCCATTCACCTGCCTTCCTTGTCGTCGGCAGTCAGCCAGCACTCAGGTTCATTGCCACTGCCTCCTATGATATCTGTAACTACGGGCTAGATTATTTCTCTCCTTAGCAGGTGGTGCCGGATCCTGTAAGGCGATTGAGCAAGGATGAAGAGCCGCTTCTTGCCCCTTTTCAAGGTACACAAGGTGACTGAGGCAGCTGGATGTTGAAAGCTGTGGGTCTGAAGGACCGCATTTGGTCTGTCGCTCGGGGGCCTATCCGGGATCGGAGGGCCGGGTGATGAGGGCATCGGTGGACGAAGCACAAGTGGCCTGGCATGTCAAAGTTGACTCCTACGACCCGCCCAACTACACCGATCCCAAGGTCATCGGCCAGCCTTGGGCTGATCCTAAGTTCCTTTTTCTTCCCCATGTTCTCCACTTTCCTTCAGTTCAACATTTCCAGCATCGATAAAGGGCGCTTTGCTTGGAATGCTCTGGACGGCCCTGTGAATCGGCAAAGCTTCATCACCACCTACAGCATCGATGTTTATTTATGATTTAGGGAGAAGATGGAAGTGAGATATTGAATTGTGAGGCCAAGGACTACCCACTGAACCCACTCGGGAGGACTGGCATCAGAGGCAGAGGCCTTCTGGGCAAGTGGGGCCCCAACCACGCAGCCGACCCCATCGTCACCAGGTCCCACACTCCTTCCCCTTCACTCCTAATTTGCCCTGACCCAAATAACAAGTTGTCTAATCTCAAAGCTCTCCGTTAAAAAATGGTTTACAGTGGTTGAAGCAAAAGCTACTCGACTCTTCTCGATTCAGTACTAAGTAGCCCTGTCTGTAGGTGGAAGCTGAAAGAAGGGGCCAAGGTTCTGCAGTTAGAAACCGGGCTGCCCATCCTTGAATTCGTGTCCATCCAGCGACGTGACTGCGGGGAGTGGGCCCTGCCTGGGGTTTAACCTAGTGCCCTGGCATTCGCTGTGGAAGGAGGGACAGGGCATAGGGCATGGTGGACAGTGGGGAGCAGGTGTCGCAGACGGTCCGCCGCGAGTTTGCCGAGGAAGCCTTCGACGTGGTCGGCCTGGACCTGGAGCAGAAAGCTGCCCTGGAGGCCAGCATTGACCAGTTCTTCCAGCACGGCGTTGTTGTAGGTCTTTTTATGCTCTTACTGGCAGTGAGCCTAAGTAAGCATGGAACAAGAAGATTAGAAATATGATGTAAACTCGTGCTGTTTCCGGCTTTAACCAAAAGCCTAAGCCTATCTAAAAGGAGGGTACTTTTTTAAAATTCCCAGGCGTAATCAGCTTGGGCTTTCAGATCTACAAGGGCTATGTGGACGAGCCGCGGAACACGGACAATGCGTGGCTGGAGACTGTGGCCGTGAACTTTCATGACGAAGAAGGGGACAGCGTTGGACGTTTCAACCTTCAGGTCTAACCCCCCAGGCCATCAGAGGAGGAGAAGCTGTGTAAGAAGGTTTGAGGCAGGGGACGATGCCTCGGGCGTGGAATGGATGCCACTGGATGGCTCTGTGTCTTTCTATGCCTCCCACTGTCCATTTATCCGGGCTGTCTGTCGTCTCCATAAGGCTCATTGCATCTAGCGACTGTGCTTTCTGTTTCTTCCGTTTGCTCTTTTGAAAATGAGAGGAAACAGCCCATAGTATCGTCTGATTTGTGGATTGATGAGGTAGGTACCGCGAATGAGGTAGGTACCGCGAACAGTTCATTTCCTTTATTGGATTTTTTCGTCTCTGAGAATAAAAAAGAAGACCATTTTATTTCCGCACGAAGAAAGGGGCTAGGGATTTGAAAGCCCACAATTGAGAGCCCATATATTGGCTGGAAGTGGAAAGGTCCACGGGTGGTCCAGACATGCGACTAAGTCTGGAAGCAGACTGATGGAAGAGTTCAAATAAAAACCCATACATGAAATGCGGCTGATGGGTAGAACTTACACCCCATGAATATTCCCCCTCCCCATGGCTTTATCCCCCCCCCCCCCCGATGAATTATCCCCCCCATGAATATTGCTCCCCCCATGAATATACCCGCCCCCCCCCATGAAAGTTTAATTAAATTTAATTATTTTTTTATTTATTCATATTTAATTTATCGCAAATTTTTGGTCAACATTCACTCAGCAAATGTTGCCCCCCCCCAGGATTTTTTTCGGCAAATTTTAATTCAAACTGTACTCGGCAAATATTGCCCCCCATGAGTCTAAACCGAGTTAGTCTATACCGTGTTCGTCATGCTACTAGTTAGTCTATACCGCTATATAGGGCGTAGCCAACACAAAAACTAAAAGGCTCGTCCTTTCACTGTGGCAGTACCTACTAGTTAGTCCTTACCGAGTTGAGCACTTTAAAACATCAATGAACACGGTAAAGACAAAATAGTAGGTACTGCCCCAGGGAAAGGACCATCCATTTAGTTTTTTTGTTGACTACGCCCAATATTGCGGTATAGACTAACCAGTAGCATGACGAACACGGTATAGACTAACTAGTAGGTAATCATGGGGGGGGGCAATATTTGCTGAGCAACATGAGAGCGAAATTTCCCTTCAAAACTCATGGGGGGGCGGGTATATTCATGGGGGGGGGCAATATTCATGGGGGGGGGGAATATTCATGGGGTGTAAGTTCTACCCATCAGCCTGAAATGCTCCATCACGACCTGCAAACTTATTACTTCATTCTATTATCTCTCGGCCATGCTTGTGCTGCTGAATTAAGTAAATTGTTGGCGGTTCCTTATTATTTTAACTGACTGTCATTTTTAAGTGAATTATGAATATTGCCAAAGCTTGAAACACCATGCTCTAATTGGCCACCATTGCTATGCCATACCTATGAGTCCAGCAACATACAAAGTGGAGGAGGCTAGAGCCGTTTGCCTTCAGAAGGGAGGGCGACTGGCCACCTTTGCCAACCAAAGCATCGCACCCGTCGTTGCTGCAAAGCTGAACGTTTCTTTTTTACATTTTCACTTGCTCAGAAAATCCTTTCAAAATACCCAGGCCACATTTTCTAACGAAGAATTCGCCAAATTCACATCCAAATCGGCGTTTTTGGACGCCAGCCAAGATCCAGGAGCGGAGAGCTTGGAGGATGATTGGTACTGGCATCTTCCAGACGGATCTAAGGCTCCAAATTCAACCTCTCAAGACTGGTCATTAACGAATAAGCTTCAGGAGAGCATCAAGTTTAATCGCAACTACGTCGTCGAATTTAATGATTGCGAAAAAATCTGGATCCCAACAATATGCCCTAAAGATGGCCACGTTTACGATGCACTGACGCTCAATCTGCGAGTAGGATTGATCGACGACTCCGCTGCAGACACTTCAATCTGGCCATTTAACGGCTCCAATTATATCTTCCAACCCCTCTGCGTGTTCCAGGGTAGTAATCATCAAATTTTATGCCTGTGTTTCACGCAAGCTACAAAATTGAGCCCCTTGCCCGACTTTAAAAACCCCAAATCATGGCTCCTATGACCTTCTTGGCAACCGGGAACCAGGAGCCAAAGCCACTTTCATCTGCCATGATGGATTTCGCATGGACGGTTTTGAAACACTCACATGCCAAAATGATGCTACATGGAATCGGGCCCAGCCAATCTGCAAGCCCAGTTAAATCTGTTCTTTTTCCTGCCTATTTTTTTAGCAGTTTTGAGCCTTTGTGCAGCATCTTCCAACCCAAAGTTGGTCTTTCAACGGCTTTGGACGGACTCTACACCGCCCGATGTACTGGAAATTAGTGGAAAACGGGCCCCATCCACCCCATCTCGAATGAGGCAGGGCTTTTTGTTTGTTTGGCTTTTTATCGTACTTTCGTACTCTTTCAGCTGTGCCAAAGCCTGCGAGCAGGAGTCTGCCTGTCAAGGCTTTGCCCATGGAGCAGAGCGATGTCTTCTATACGGTGGGGGAACAGCACGATTGGCTGAGGAACAGCGACGCCAAAATCGCCCTGGCCTCAGCTTTTATATAGCTTTGATTTAAATGGCATTCCATTGAGCTCTCACCCATCCACGCTTAGATTTGAAAATAAGAAATGCAGCGGAAGCAAAGCAGTCCAGAATAAATTTCTCAATCGACTTCGACAAAATTCTTTGCAATTCTAGCGTACACAGGCTCCGCAAGAGTTTCTGCAGCTCGCTTAGTGTGCCCGTGTTCGGAGCCGTAGAGATTTTCCAGCAGTGCATGCCTAACAATGATCCAATTAAAATTGTAGCAATGATTAATGGTTAGACTGGTGAGAACCATTTGCGAAAGTTGGCATAGGCAGAGTTGTAGTTGCCGACCTCCTCGTAGAATATGGCTATGTTGAGGTAGAGGCGAGGCAGGTTGTAGTAGAAAGGGCCTGTCAAAAACCGACCAGTTTCAGGCACATATGTTTCCGACTTTTGTGTGGTCAATGATTTTTCAAAATTCTACAATAACAAGAGACTGTGACGAAGAACTTTGAAATTTCGAAAAATGCTTTGCAAGTTTTGCATGAAAAACATTATGCCCAATCATTTGAGACTTTATCGGAGCTTGCCAAAGCACAAGCTCAGAGTTTGCTGCCACCTTTGGTCCTCAGCAGCAGCTCCTCAGCCTGTCGATAGAAGGACAGCTGATCCTCGCTAGCTCTGCCGCAGGCCACTCCGCGTGAGATGAGCGCATCCGCTTCCAGCGCCGCATCCCCTAGCTGCCAAGCCACCTCTTGTCCTCCTTTGATGCTCATCTAGAGGCCCAAACCTCTCGAGCCAGGTCCACGGCGTCGTCGGCATACTTGCAGGCCAACTCAGCTGCAGCGGAAGCGCCCAGCTCCTCGTTACCGCCTCGCATGGACCAGCCCGCGTAGAAGAACGCCTGCCGACTCAGCGTTTTCACCAACGCCTTCTGCAAGCCAGCCAGTTCATAGATGTTTCAATCTGCTTTAGGGAGGGAAGAAAGTTTTTTTTCGATAATTTTATCAAGTTATTGAAAAACAAATAAATACTTCCTTTCCCCACCCGGTAGATGTGCCTTTAGTTTGGTCTGCCACAAATTGTAATTTTTGTTTCCTAGCTCAAGAACAGCATAAAGCAAAGTATAAATTTATGCAAGAAAAATGGGAAAAAAAAATATTGCTGTTGGGGGGCATTGGACAAAGGTGCGGACAGATAAGTGCGCTACTTGACTGAGTTTGATGGGCAGGGAGGAGTAGTCTTTTGCAGTACCTGATGCTGTGGTCCATGAGGAGAAGGCAGGGCGCAAAGTTCCTGGCGCAGTTTCATGGAGCTGGAAAAGTTGTCAATGATGGCCTTGATCTGCGGCATCTGACTTCGATACATGAAGCCCATGTTTGCCATCATCTGGTCAATTGCTGTATTTTTGGCGCCAGAACCTAGCGAAATGCTGATACGAAGACTGGGCACAAATATTCTAATCTGTTATGTTTTGGGTGTGCGCGGAATTTGTAGCAGATTGCAGCCTTCAGGGTGGAGCAGAACCTTGTCATCAACGTTGGCCTGATGCCAGTAGATGTCCACCATCTTGGCCGGTCTAGAGCCCAGAACCTCCGTTTCTAGACTACGAACCTGAGCTAGGAGCTCGCGTGCTGTTTCGTACTGCCCGCCAGCCGTACTGCAGACTTAGTTTTTCTATGGATGCCCATCAAAATAGAGCTTGAATGAGCACAGGACGAGGATGATGCTCAAGTAGCGATCCACCACCGGTCGCATATCATCGGCTGACTCGCGTAAGCTTTGCAGGTATTTGCGGTAGCATTCCGCCATGCGCTGCATTCCACTCGGCACCTAGGTTCAGGGGTCTCATTGGGTTAGAAAAATAATCTAAACTAAAAGATTGAACAAGATTCCAGTAGTGCAGCAGCTTGCCAGGATGATCTTCTGAGTAAAGAGCATCGAAGAGTTTGTCATCACACAAGGCTGCTTCTAACTGGATCCAGTTTTCCGAGGCTGCTAATTGGTATGGGTATTCCTTCAAATTAGACTTCATTTCGTTTTCTTTTTGTCCTGGGAAAATGGTTGTCAACAATCAGTCTCATAGCTGAAATGACTAAAATTAGTTTATAATGAAAAAAATGAAAATATAATGCCTCTGCCATGCGGTCTACGTTGTCCGTGGCGCCAAAGTATTCAGCCAGAATAACATGCCACCTAAGCGTTGCTTTATCATCTGCTTCCAAGTACCTTCAGCAAACTTACTTTCAAAACTTTCACCTTAGCATAACAATTTTTACTAAATACTTTTTCTGAACTGCCTTGGCAAAACTCTGATGATAGAAGTCCAATCGTCCTTCATCGCTGGCGCCGAAGGGACGCAAAAAAGGGCGCAAATGCCGCAGCACTAAAGCCCAGGCAAACGCATTCAGACGGTTAACCTTCAATTTCCCATAGTGCTTAGCATTTCTAGTGCTTTGGCTTTGAAAGATTACAGGCGACGCCGATGTCTTGAGCAAGCTGTTTTTACTTTTGAGCTTTTTCGTCGAGCCTTGCAAATCTATGGTGTCTGGGCCTGCATTGTTTCACAGAATTGTGTGACTATTTTAAACTGGGAAGAGCAATAATGATTTACCGCACCCCGGATTGAAAAATGCCGTTAAAGAAATCCTGAGAAAGCTACAGGTCAACCTGAGATAGGAGGAGGGCTGGTGCCAAGAATATCTCGAAGCTCAGTTTCCAGCAGCCCAGCAGAAGAGCATTTGATGAGGCAGAGAGTGCTTTTGATCAGCCTTTCGTTGCTCTCCATTTCCAGACGCTCCAGCATTTGCATTTCCAGCGATATCAGGTCGTCTGCCAGCCCTGCAATTTTTCGTTTTGGACCTCAATCACAAAATGGCTGCAGTAAAAAGCATACAAAACAAAAAACATAAAATTTCCAACTGTGCCCTGTATACACTTGAAAGAATAAAAGAATTTCGGAGAAGAACCGGCAATTTTGTCTCGAAGCTGGTGAAAGAGGCCGAAAATCCGCAGCTCTTCACAGGCGATGCTGAGCCAGAGTGGATTGGCGGAGCCTGCCTTGGCCAACAGCACCTCCATCTGCTGCTCACTCAACGTCTTGTTGTATTCGCCAAGCCATCGACGCACCATCTCCTCCAAATTCATTGGTGATTTTTTTCAGATTCTTCTGCACCTTTTGTTTTGTGCAATAATTATTATTCAAACAGCATTTTATGCTACTTTAACGGGCCACTTTAGTCTTTAGGCATACTACCGAAAACAACTAATATTAATAAAAATATATAAAAAATTTTTTCAAAAATTTCTGAAAATTTTCATATGAACCATGCCCGTCCAGAAATATCGAGTTCTTTTTATATCCCGCACAGTCAAAAGATGGACACAAAAGGAATTAACCTTTCGGCTGGTAAAGTTGAGAGGCTCGAGAGAGAAAACGGCGGGGGAGCTTTCGAGCTTGAGTTCAGGTCTTCGTTGGAGCAAAGCGTTGAGAGCTTTCGTCCCCGGAATGGCAGACACCAGCCATCGTATTTGCCCAGCCGCTTTCTTCGGCAACCAGCTCCACACCTCATCGCCCTTCGATATGGCTCATCATCTGCTTGCTTCGCCACAAATTGCAACAATTCTTCATTCCATTACACTTGCTTTTGCAAACACTTTTGCATAAAAATTTATAAAACTACCAAGCATGATGCACTAAATGACCCATCTTGCACAAACGACACTTACGAGGCATCATTTTCACTCATTAGCTCTCGAAAAATATATCTCTGAACCAAAGAAATGCACAACCTAACCTCCATCTGATTGACAGCGTCGAGAATGATGACAGTCGGAGTAGTGTCAGGGGATGCAAGAAGACCGTGAACAGCTCCTGCCAAGGTGTCCAGGTCTAGGTTCTCCTTCTCCGCCTCCTCTGGAGCCAGATGAAGGCGTAGCCGTCGCAGGAAGCCTTCGTAGGAGCTGGAGCCTGGGCAGCAGCCCGTGAAGTGGTAGAACCTAACCTCCATCTGATTGACAGCGTCGAGAATAATGACAGTCGGAGTAGTGTCAGGGGAGGCAAGGAGGCCATGAACAGCTCCTGCCAAGGTGTCCAGGTCTAGGTTCTCCTCCTCCGCCTCCTCTGGAGCCAGATGAAGGCGTAGCCGTCGCAGGAAGCCTTCGTAGGAGCTGGAGCCTGGGCAGCAGCCCGTGAAGTGGTAGAACCTAACCTCCATCTGATTGACAGCGTCGAGAATAATGATGGTTGGAGTAGTGTCAGGGGAGGCAAGGAGGCCATGAACAGCTCCTGCCAAGGTGTCCAGGTCTAGGTTCTCCTCCTCCGCCTCCTCTGGAGCCAGATGAAGGCGTAGCCGTCGCAGGAAGCCTTCGTAGGAGCTGGAGCCTGGGCAGCAGCCCGTGAAGTGGTAGAACCTAACCTCCATCTGATTGACAGCGTCGAGAATTGGGGCTGTGCGAGCGGAGCGGAAGCACAGTCCCCTCTTAGCCAAGGACCAACCCTATTACGGATTTTGAAAATATGATTGCCTGCCAAATATTCCATGGGCAGTTTACAGTGCTGCGAGTAGGCTCAATGGACGCAGCAAACACAGAGCTTTAATCAAAAAAAAAGTTCATTAAATTTGGTTGAGAATTGACCAAGTTATGGCTAAAAAACTTTTTAAAAAGTGTCCGTCCGTTATCCGTCCGCCGTGCGCCGTGCGCCGTACGTTCTGACCGGGAGGCATACTGGCAGTATCTGGGGCTCCAGTCTCAATGTCACTATAGTATATCGACCCTGGAGGGTGCCATGGTGGGTCCAGAATATTGATTTTCGGCCTCCTTTATTCCGAAATTGAGGTTGGAAAATCGATTGAACGTAAGGGGGGACCCTTACAAAAAAAATCTTAAATCTTAAATAACTTTTTCTAGGATGCTCCAAGGGAAAAAACAAGCACAGATTCGGAATTCTGGCGAAAAACTACACAAAACCTGCCTATAAAACATTAAAATTTTGCAAAAAATTTTTTTGACCATTTTTGACCTATAGGGTGCACTGTAATAATCCTAAAAAAGATATGCTGCCCAGTGGTGGTGGTTTAAGTTAATTTTGAGTCTAGATATAAAACCGGCTCAAAAAATAGATACGATTTGATACCAAACAACCATAGGTGCAAATCTGGTCTTCATGTGCTTCTACCAGGCCATGGTGTACAAGCAGCTCATCATCAACTTCGTCTTGAGGCATTTTAAGGGGTTTTTGGCCTCAATAACCACACCATATAGGTAAATTGGGGCGTAGATTACGAATCTTTTGTCAATTTGCTTACACATTGTCTTCCTAGGCTTCTACCAGGCCATGGTGTACAAGCAGCTCATCATCAACTTCGTCTTGGGGCATTTTAAGGGGTTTTTAGCCTCAATAACCACACCATATAGGTAAATTGAGGCATAGATTACGAATCTTTGTCCATTTGCTTACACATTATCTTCGTGGGCTTCTACCAGGCCGTGGTGTACAAGCAGCTCATCATCAACTTCGTCTTGGGGCATTTTAAGGGGTTTTTGGCCTCAATAACCACACCATATAGGTAAATTGGGGCGTAGATTATGAATCTTTTGTCCATTCCCTTACACATTGTCTTCATGGGCTTCTGCCATGCCGTGGTGTACAAGCCCCTCATCATCAACTTCATCTTAAAGCATTGTATTGGGCATTAGGCTGTTTATTGGCCTTTGGCTGTTCAAATTGGATGAAATTACTGAAATTGTGAATCTCCGCTTCAGTGTTTTTCACTCTTAGCTGGTCTCTTTATAATGCTTGTAATCAAGTTAGCTTGGGCATCAAGGTAATGAAATTTTTTTGATTCATCTTATCATGAAACTAGCTTGGGCTCTAAGGCAATGAAATTAATTTTGATACTCTTATCATGAAATTATACTTACAATATTTTGAACCTCTAAAGAGCTAAGAGAGCCCAGAAAAGTTTGACATTTGTAATATTGTAATTTTTTGGCAGGTTAAAGTGCACGTACATCATGAAAAACTTCAAATAATTTAAACAAATGCTGTTGGTAGCAAAAACAAAAAGCTGGGAAAACTAATAAAATTATTGTTTCAAAAAACTATATTTTTACTGCAACATATTTTCATTGTTTTTCTAAATGTTAACCAATGTTTATTTTTTCTTTTTATCTCTATCTAAACATACATCCTAAGTTGATCAAAATTTTCTGGGCTCTCTTAGCTCTTTAGAGGTTCAAAATATTGTAAGTATAATTTCATGATAAGAGTATCAAAATTAATTTCATTGCCTTAGAGCCCAAGCTAGTTTCATGATAAGATGAATCAAAAAAATTTCATTACCTTGATGCCCAAGCTAACTTGATTACAAGCATTATAAAGAGACCAGCTAAGAGTGAAAAACACTGAAGCGGAGATTCACAATTTCAGTAATTAGCATTTGTCTAGCATCGATTATTCTAAAGTGATTTTTTGTGCTGGAGTGCACTGCGAATTAATGAAATGAATGCGAGCTAATATCAGATTTTAAAATGAAGATTGAGGAAATGAAACAATTGTTTACTACAAAACCAACACACCACATTGCAGAACTCAATTTCCGTTACCATGCTGACAAGTTATCAAATGACCGGTATTGTCAAGTAAACCCTACTGAAAAAGAATAGATAGCTTCCAACTTTAACAAATTATTTGAGGCCGTTGAGCCAATAAGTGTTCATCTGGCCTTTGCCCTGGAAGAAATCAATCGCTCTATGCAGTACTGCAGCGCTAAGCAGCAAGAACCTTGACAAGAATGGTGCCTCGAAATGAGACATCAAAGGAGACCGCCTCCAGGCGCTCCAGTGCATTTTTCGTGCCCTCGCTTATTTGACTCTGCATGGCTGGAATGGCGGCAGGGATGGCGAATGAGGGGATGAAGAGAAGGAAAGGAAAGAAAGGCTAACGCTGGCCAGTGGACTCCATGCGGGAGGCGGTGTTGACGGTGTCTCCGAAGAGGCAGTAGCGGGGCCTCAATTAGGCATAGAGCATAATGACAGGCTCTGAGAAAGGACCTGAATGCTCCTTACATCGTGTTCCCCACCACCCCAGCTGCACACGGCCCACTGTGCACGCCGATGCGGATACGGATGCCCTCGTCTCACAACCCAATGCCTTAGCTCCCCTTTCCGCAACCAACAAGAGCAAAGAAACCGGGAAAATGGGGCACTCGCATGGCTTCCACTGCCTGCAATACGTGTCCTCTTAAGGCAGGGAAGGGGCTGAAGAGAGTATGAACGTCTCGGATGCGAAGGGCGAGGAGGGCGATGTGTTGGACGTGGCGAACTCCGTTGCGCTGGGGACAGCCGCTCACGACCATGTAGGAGTCCCCGATCGTTTCCACCTCCCACCATTCTCCCAATCACCTCATCTTCACCTCCCCAACTGCTCATACCTTGTAGGCGTCGAAGGTGGAGATTATATTGTCGAATGCTGTAAGTGTGAAGAGTTAGCTAAAGGTGGCTTGGGGGCACTGTGCATGGGTGGACTGAGGTAGAGGTAGTTGAGGAGGTTGACGACTTGCAGCGGGGAGGAGCGGGAGGAAATGTCTGTGAAGCCTACTATGTCAGAGACTGAAATGGACAGGAATGAGGGAGAAGGAAGGAGAGGCAATCTAGGCTGACAATAGATGCTGACGCAGTCGAAGGTTTCAGCAGACACGCTGCGCCCAGCCATCAGCTCCTCTGCCACACTCCTCAACAAGACTCTGCTCTTTGTCCTTCTCCTAAGGCGAGGCCCAACCAGGGCAGCATTCGCAGGAGCAGTGCATCCGCTCGATTTCGCTCTTGCTCCACCTGCTTCGTCCGCTTTTCCACCATCTCAATTCCCTTTCCCCTCCTTTCCTCTCATTTCGCTGACGGAGGGAGGGGGCAGCCACTTTCTCCAGATTCATCGCGTACTGCTCTATCAGATTCCGCTGGCTGGAAAAGAATTCACAGCTGGCCTGAACTTAGCACAAACTTCCATTCACAATGAACCTGGATTTGATGCCATGCAGAGTCTTGCGAATGGTAGCCATTGAAGGGCGCTTGTTCGCCTCCTAAAACAGTGCAGTTGATGGATAAGAGGCGTTTTTAAGAAATCTTTCTTACTATTTGTGAGCAGCGTTTGATGAGAGGAAGGACGAGTGTTCGGAGCTCATCATCATGCCGCAAACCAGGTTCAAACCACTGTTGCTGTTTAATCTCAACATGAAGCAAATTAAACAACAAATTAAACTATATTGTATGTATGTAGTTTACTTCGAGTTTCGCAGGTGCCAATGACCCCTTCAGCAGTTTTTCAACTAGTTCTGTATTTTGGGCAAATGCTTGGTATTTTTTCAAAATTAGGAGATAAACGGATGTATAACCTTGCTCAGTGAAGTCTGTGTGCTGTAAAGAAATTCTCTCGTAAGCACTTGATGGGCGACAAGAGCAAAGCTATAAATCAATTGCTTTTCTCTCAACACATATTTTTGACAGTTACGCATCGTGAGAATCAGTTTCGCCTCATTGTAAAAGGAAATGGGGCAGGTAATAACCTGTAGACATCGCCAGGAATAGTGGGAAAAATAGGCCAGGTGCCTTGCTTTATGTTAGCCACCTTGAGGCGCTCCGGAGCCATGTGTAGCAGCTCTAAGTAGCAAATAAAGCATACTACAAGGCATGTGTAAAGGGCACTGCTACCGTTGGTCGAAAATGGAGGGAAGGTGAGGACGCCCTGCTCAGAAAGCGGCTGAAGAATCTCCGTGATACCTCAAATCACATCCCCATCAAAGCACAAGGGCGTTATCACTGTGCTGTTCGGCCGTTTGAGAGTGTGTGGAAAAAGAAGATGCAAATGCGAGTGAACGAAATTGAGTGAGCTTGACAGTCCATCTCCTATCGATGACGCAGTTTTCAGTGCAGAGACGGCCATGTGCTCCGAGCCCACTGCTATGCAGCTTCAGTAGCCCCTTACAAAACGCATAATCCTAACTCTTGAAAAAGCAAGAAAACATTCAAACGTTTGCAATGTCGCGAATCATGCTTGCCTTGATAATTTCATCGAGCGGAAAGTCATGGTTGAAGAGTATGTCCTGCAAAAAGTAATAGTCACCAGCTTTTGCAGTTGATGCGATAGTAAAGTGAAGAAACGGAGAGACGGCCTTTGCTGCAGGATTCCCAGAGAACTAAGAAGCTGTTCTTCTTCAAACAGAGACCATGGAAAGTTGCCAGGAAGTCACTCCGAAACTCCTTCAGCTAAACCAACTGCGATTTGAGGAGAATATGGCATAGGCTTCAATTGCACTGCACCGATTTCAGCTCCATGAGCATGGCTCGATTTCGGATAGAGAGCTCCCAGCTGCATGCGTATTGAACCAAATCCACCAGCTGCCCTTTGTACTTGGCAACGCCCACAAATCCTAGCTCTGGCTCATCATCTTCATTTGTCCATTTGTTTGGTTAGCTTGATCTTAGGGGATAAAGCGAACTACCTAAAGCATTCGGCTCGTTGTATGCAGCCGTCACTATTGCATCAGAAGAGCCCTGAGTGCGAATGGTTGAAATCTGGAAAGCTATGATTTGCAATCGACTAGTAACTGTAATGTAAAGTTTGTCAATGCTGTAACCAACCGATCCGCCTGCTGGACTGATGCTCTCAATTTCATGGGCTCGGATTTTCCAACTTTTCGCCAACAATTGTTCGTCCAGCCAGCGCCGACTCAATTCCCTTATCCTCCACTACGAAGGGCTACAATCAACTGAAACAAAACCGATAGCGAAGGAAAACTGTGACGGCGGAGAGGAGGATGAGTAGGCCCAGAAAAATTCCAATCGACACCCCAGCTGAGGAAGCAGAGTTGGATGCGGCAGGAGCTGAATAAATGGGAAGGAACTGGGATCGAAGGACTCCTCAGCTGGAGGATCTGCGAAAGGAGTGTCGGAGGGGATTTGCCCGTTCGAGGTGGCCCAGGGGAAGGCCGCAACTGTCCGCACTTGCTGCAACTCAGTTCCCTGCAGGCGTGAACATCGGCAGGTCAATGTCGGAGTCTACTCGTCTGGGAACAATGTGGCCGTCCTCTTGCGTAAGCTCTAGATCTTGCCGATAGAAGGTGGTCTTCTGTCCGCTTTCAGGATGGACGGCGCTGATGGAGTAGGCCACCTCACGCTCAAACTGCCCGTTCATCACTACCTCCCCACTGGCACCTTCAGTCTTCCTTTGTTTCCAAGGCGATCAAAGTAGGAAGAAGGGGAAACCATGAAAGCTCAGGAACCGCATTTCGCGCATCAATCGGCTGCCATTCCGATGGTCGCAGTCTGTCTGATTCAAACATTTGGCCAGGGCAAGCATGTAGAGCTGCGCTGCGTCGCGAAAATGCTCAAAATATCCTTTCGTTTTTGCTCAAGTTTGTTTTTTGACTGCGACCCATTTTTAACCCGAAAGGTCCGTTTCGCGGTATATACACATGGCTGACTTTTTGTCTGTTTATATATATAAGGTTATTTTGGCCATTACAAATTTGGCAGGGAGGAAGTGGTATTTGACTAATATTTAAAATTTTCTCCCTTGGAAACGTATTTGAAATTAATATTTTTTTGTTTGCAACAATTTTGAAAATCATGACAAAATTTTTCCCATTTGTTCAAGTTCGAGATCTCAACAACTACTTGGCCGATTTGCAAAATTCAAAAAGCATCCTGCTCACAATGTGTTACTTTTTGCTGATTAAACTGGTACCGGCTTGCAAAACGCAATACTGAACGCTTCGCGGTCACCTATTGTGCTTTGCGCCATTATACTTGTTTATGGCCCATTTTAGCCAGACACTCAAAATGCGTGGTAATCGCTTTTTTATTTCAATCATCAGATTTTCATTGTATGATAAAATTTACCACTGGTCAAATAAATGAGGCTGAAGAAAATTTACCATAACGATGGGTATTCGCCATTTTCCTTTCTGCCAATCAACAGCGAAATATTTGGAAATTCTGGCATTTTATTCGTATACCTGATAAACTTGCTGGAGTGATGAGTTGAAATGCCCGTGACCCGTTTCCCACTTCATCCATTTCTCAAACTCCCGCAAAAATCTCCGCTGCACTTCTTCGCTCCTCCCCATTGACCGGTGCTTCAATGAGTGAAGAGTACAGGTGGGTGAAAGAGCTATGGCTATGGCGCGATGGCGTCTAACTGGGCCCAGAAGATGGAAAAAACCACGAAAGTTTGACGAAAAGCTGGGTGAGGCGAGAGGAAGTCCCAGCGTTTGGTGTCCATGTCCAGCTTGAGAAGATTGTTGGAGAGTCCGAGTGGGACTATGTAGACCCAGTCGGGGGAGGTTTGCTGGAGAGCATGCGCTCGCCGGATCACCCGTCCCGCAAACGCACTCCCCCCTTTCTCCTCCTCACTGTCCACAGCCACCAGCACTACTGCAATGCCTCATCAGTGACAACCTAGGCTAAACGGAGGAAGAGGAGGAGGAATAACTCCGGGCACTGCCAGCCTTGATGCGTTCCAGAGCCTCGTCGATGTCGGCGTCGGAGGCGTTGTGAATGCACAGATGGACAGCGACATCGATTTGGATGCGGTCGACGGCTGCGGCCATGATGGAGTGCCAGAGGAAGTGGGCCCTGTGTCGATCGCCCAGCACCGCCGCCTCCGCCCAGCCGAAGTGCTGCAGCAGCTCTACCAGGCTCTCTCCTATAGGCGCCATCGTCTCCGAAGCTCTACTCGTCGTCCTGAACACTTCCTCAAGCACCAGTCCAGTTCTTTATCCTCAGTCCTTCCTCTGCTCTTCTTCCATTCCAACCTTGTCCTCCATGCGCAGGCCGCGGCCCATGTTGCTCACGATCGGCACATTCCAGCCTGCAGTCAAAGCCAGCTTCCCTTCCCTGCAATGCAAGGAAGCCAGGAGACCTGCCATCAGAATGCCCAGGGCTTCCAGACCTGCAGACAGCGTAGTATGCTTGGAGGAGGGAGGTTTGCAGGGAAGTGAACCTGGCGTGCACTCAGGGCCCAGGATGGCCTCCACGCCCTGCCTCAGGTACATCTCCGCCCCGATCATCACTGCTGAGCTGTAGTAGCAGGGCTGGGAATAGGTTCTGCACACAGCCCTTCTGCTTCTACTCCGCATCAGTGCAAGGAGGACTGGAAGTGGACGTTGGCGGGGAACTGTCCGCTGCTCTTCATTTCGGCCATGGCCTGATGCAGCATGAACTGGGCCAGCAGAACCTCGCCCGCCTCCCGGGAGGGGATGAGACCGACTGGAATGCTGAGGCTGCGGAATCGCTCCATCCGGTAGCCCTCTCCTCCAGCTAGCAGAAGCAGCAGCAGACAGTCTATAGCCCGCCGCATTTCACGTGCCCTCCCTCTGCCCCGATTAATCTTGCTGCTCCTAATGAAGTGTTTTCGTCGCGGGTTGGTGTAGGTGGTTGGATAATTAAGAGGCAGAATTCGATAGGCTCAAAATGTGAGATTCCAGATTTGAAAAATGAAGTTTCTCTGATACGAATGAATTTATGCCACAATCCAAGGCAATTTAGTTCTCAACTCTGTGCCCAAGCCGTTTCCCAAAAAATGGTTTTGTTGGCCTGATATGGACACTTTTGTAAAATGCACTTATGCAGGCCTTTGAAACCTGCAATATCAGTTTTTTGAAAATTTTGTTTAAGAAATTTCTGATAATTGTGGATCATTATATATTAATCGAAAGGTAATTTGGAGACAAAAAAGGTGGTATACTTCAATTTTTGCAAAAATTGTTCTGAAAAACGAAATTTTGAAAAATCGGAAATTTCGGTTTTTTTCAATTTTGGCACAAAAAACTGATAGCTCAAATTTGAGTGGTTTTGCCAAGAAACCATAACCACGTTAAAATACAGATTCTTGTGGTCATTTTGATATATAACACGCCTGGTTTCGGTTTGTTAGAATCAGGGATTTTTGACCGCGGAGCGCCCGAAGGGCCGCTCCGCGGTCTATAGAGGTTACTAAACTTTTGTCCTCAGGTATATATATAACTGGTACCATCGGCAGGCCAAATGTGGGCTCTTTTCTTCAAAATTTGCAATTGCCTCGAGAAAAAAGTCAAGGAAATACATTTCCTACTACTACGGGGGGGGGGGTAGGAAGTCTTCGTAGTAAAGTGTTCCATTTTTTACTGGTCAACGGTTTGGTGTCAAATTGATGAAAAATTGGTCAGAAGTTGGCTCTAACACTCTAGTTTATTGTGCTAAATTCGCGTTACAAAATATTAATCTGTGCTCAAATGGCAGACGATTCAGTGAAAGTACCCAAAATACAGGTTTCTAATTTGTGGTGTTTTCATATAAACCTGATTTTCTTCTAGCGAACCAAGATAACATTCAAATTTCCTAAATTTTTGCTACCAGTTGACTAACTTACAATTTAAAATTGAAATGAAGTCGCATAACATGTGGAATTGACGTTTAGTGGCTTAAAATGGTGGCTAATGAGCTTTGCTGAGCCAGCTTGCCTGGAGTTTTCCAGCTGCATCACAAAATCCAATGTCACAAAGAAAAGAAGAAAGACTAAGTGAAATGATTGAGTTTTTGCAAAACTAATTTAGTACAACTTTAATTATTGTAGTGGCTAGATGCTGACCAATTTGCGTGTATTTTCTGCAGTGGAAAAGCCAAATGCAAGAAACTAATACATTTTTTGAAAAAAACTTTAAATTGCAAACCTGTATTTTGGGTACTTTCACTGAATCGTCTGCCATTTGAGCACAGATTAATATTTTGTAACGCGAATTTAGCACAATAAACTAGAGTGTTAGAGCCAACTTCTGACCAATTTTCATCAATTTTGACCCAACCGTTGACCAGTAAATAATGGAACACTTTACTACGAAGACTCCCTACCCCCCCCCCCCCCCCCCCCCGGTAGTGGAATCTGCTGCTTGGACACTTGCATTTTGTTTTTGGCGCGCAGTTCAGTCTCTTTCCATGCGCGCCCAAAAACAAACACCAGCTGACGCAGCAGAGTCCACTAGTAGGAAATGTATTTCCTTGACTTTTTTCTCGAGGCAATTGCAAATTTTGGAGAAAAGAGCCCACATTTGGCCTGCCAATGGTACCAGTTATTTCTTCCACTTTTAATATAGGATAAAATTTATAAATAGCAATACGTAACTGAAAATGAGTAGATGAC